>LNAC01000198.1:2841637-2859232 GCA_002007465.1 Ailurus styani
GAGAGCCCGATGCGGGCCTCGATCCCAGGACCCTGAGATCATGACCTGAGCCGAAAGCAGAGGCTTTAACCCACTGAGCCACCCAGGCGCCCTAAATCACGGATTTTTAAAGCAGTTGTCATTTGAATTACAAAATCCCAAATCCCAGAGAACTCATTGTAATGATTATGTTAATTGCTTACTAATGTTTTACTACTCCTATTCGGCAGCATGTTTGTTTGTTTGTTTCTGGAAAATTCCTCCTGGCTGTGTATTTCAAAATTTAAGATTTAATGAAATTAAGAAATTTCTTATTTATTTTTATTTTTTAGGATTTTACTTATTTATTTGTCAGAGAGCGAGCGCCAGCAGGGGGTGAGCAGCAGGCAGAGGGAAAAGCAAGCTCCCCAGCTGGGCGGAGAGCCTGAGGCCAGACTCCATCCCAGGACCCTGGGATCATGACCCAAGCCAAAGGAAGAGGCTCAACCAACTGGGCCACCCACACATCCCAAGACAACTTCTTTTTTAAAAAAATAATCAAGGCCAGTGTTAGGCAGCCTTAGTTATCTATTGTGGCATAACAAGTTCGCAGCTTAAAACAACAAACTTTTATTATCTTACAGTCTAGGGGCAGGGACCTGGCAGGGGTTTAGATGGGTTGTTCTGGCTCAAGGTCTTTCATGAGATTGCAGTCAAGCTGTTGAGGGGAGGGGGCTACAATCATTCTGCAGGGGCCTGGGCCTGAAGGTTCCATCTCCAAGGTCATTCTTATGGTGGTGATTGTCAAGATGCTTTAGTTTTACACTAGCTGTTGGACTGGGGACCTGAGCTCTTCGTTCCACACTGGCTGGGGGACTGCCTCGCTTCCCTTCCAACAGGGTCTCTCCACAGGGCAGCTCAAAACATGGCAAATGCTTTCCCCCAGAGTGAATGATCCAAAAAACAGAGCAACTGAGACAGAAGGCACAATGCCTCTAAAGGAGCTACTCTCCAAAGTTACACATCTTCGCTTCCACTTGATGCTGTTAGAATCGAGCCGTGAAGTCTAGCCCGTGCTCAAGGAGAGGGAACTTGGACTCCAGCTCTTGAAATACCAAAAACTTGTCAACAGTTTTAAAATCATTCCACAGCGTGGTTAGAATGATTAGAAGCATGGGAGTTAGGGGCACCTGGGTGGCTCAGTTGTTATGCATCTGCCTTCTGCTCAGGTCATGATCCCAGGGTCCTGGGATCGAGCCCCGCATCGGGCTCCCTGTCTGTGGGAAGCCTGCTTCTCCCTCTCTCCCTGCTTGTATTCCCTCTCTTGCTGTCTCTCTCTCTCTCTGTGTCAAATAAATAAATAAAATCTTAAAGAAAAAATAAAGAAGCATGGGAGTTAGATACACTTGGAATCTTGTCCGTGCTGCTTGCCAGCAGTGGATCCTTGCACAAATTAGTGAACCTAGGCCACAGTTCCACCAAATGTAGAATTTCGTGGCTCATGGGGGTTTCGTGTGGGATTAAACAGTATAACATGAAAAAGAACACTGTAGAGCCCTTGATCATGGTAAGCACTTCCTTAAAGCTGCCCCCATACCAGTAATCGGTGAAGCAAACTATTGCATGCCCACTAAGTAGAGAATAGGCAGTCCTTTGCCCTGTAGGAGCTTATAGTCTAGGAGCTTGAAAGTAAATCCAAACATGGACATAAAAAAGCTAATGAGATTTTTCTTCCAGAAATCTGAGGGCTTTACAAAGAGAGGCAGTCAGAAAAACAGTCTATTCCACATAAGGAAATCGATAAAGCATTTAGAACATTTTTGCAGACTTGCTTTTTTAAAGAAGAGAGGTGGTTTCTTCAAGTTCAACTTTCTCAAGAGCACTGAGTGTCAAGCAGATGAAAGCCTGGCATCTCGCAGGGGTGGAGGCTTGCGGGGCAGCTGGCCTGGCCCGCTCTTCCAGAGACCCTGAGAGCCAGGGCGAGCTGGCCAGAGCACAGCTGGCCAATCTACTCGAGCAGTCTGTGCTTATAATTGCATATACAAAGGATCAAAGGTCACAGTTTAAACTCATGGCAACTTAAAGCAGCCATTCAAGTCAAGAAAACAGTCTGATACTTAGGTTCTGAAAGGTAATGGTTTTTCTCCTTTAAAAACGTGCAATGCTCTAAACACTAGAGTCTGAAAGGACTACCTTTCTGTCAACCTCTGCTTATTCCTTATAAAAAAAAAAAGCCCATTTTTACATGATTGTCCCTTTGTATCTTCTTAGAAGTCAGATTTCATGGTGAGCCAATAATTTGTGTTTTACACAGATTGTGTTATTAGATACTAACTCTAGGCTTCCAACAACTTGTAATCAAAGTAAAAATAAACAAAAATCCTTAAAGCCTATTCTTTTCTGAATTTAGAATTAGAGGTTAGAGGAATTTTAGCATTGGTTAGCCTAGATATTCATGTTGTTTATCTTCCCAGAGTCAAAGCCCAAATAACTTATGAGCATTTTTCCTTCTGAATTTCATGTCCTGAGTTCCAAGGCAGCCCAGGCAAATTTTCAGTTGGGCCACTGAGAGTAAAAAGAGTAGTCAAAGATTTCACTGAAAGCTCCATATCCCTGGTGTAACACTTAAAAACAAAAACAAAAACAAAAAACCCTAATTATGGAAAGGCTGAGGAATGGAGGTCAACTATCCAAATTCAAACACATTATAGGATAATACAATATTTTAATTATTATACAACATCAATGCTTTGCTCTTTAGAGATGCTTGCTTCCAAGCCTGTTATTAGCCCTGTATCAAACTTCATTATTGGAGTACAGGTGACTTTCTGAAGATCTCTACAGTCAATGTATGTGGATATCAAGATAATCGGTTTCAGTTGTTAGATAGGCTTTGAAAAAAATTCACAGATCCCAGGCTGATGTTTCAGCCAGCTCACCGAGAAATACACCAGCATCCACATCCACTGCGGTTTGGGAATACAGACTTGCTGAAGACCACATCCTAGCAGAAGGGCACCAAGCAGAGGCGTTGGGCAAACGAGAAGAAAGGTAGTACCTGAGTACCGAGTAGTGAGAATGTAGACTCTGAAGGCAGAAGACATGTTTTTCATCTCGGTGCTGTCATTTGCTACCTGCAGAGCCCTGCGCAAGTAACTCAGCTGCCCTGAGTCCAACAGTCTCAAGGCTCCGTGACTCACAGTCAGCAGAAGTAACTATGACAGGCACATACGATGCAGGCACACTGGAAGGACAGGGTCGTGTCTGATTCAGGGGGTCTGCTTCACATTTAATGATCAGGATACATGTTGAAAATCCAATTTCTTCTAAGTCATCACACCGTGATGGGTATTTCTCAGCTAACTGATGGGGGCTCAGCTACACACATGTCTATGGAACACAGTTTTGTTCTTATTGTTGTTTTGATACATTTGTTTTGTTTTGAGAACATAACCTTGTCTAACATGATGTTGGATGTTGTCAACATCATCGTATTTTTCACTCACAGAGCTCAACCACTGTAGTTACAAAGACTAGTTAGTTCAACACGAGAAGGCCCAAATATAAAAGTGTATGCACAGTATTTAAAAATTGCAGTGGCACCTGGGCAGCCCAGTCAGTTAAGCATAGGACCCTCAATTTTGGCTCAGGTCATGATCTCAGGGTTGTGAGACTGAGCCCCACAACTGGCTCCCCACCCAGCATGGAGATTCTTCAGATTCTCTCTCTCCCTCTCCCTCTGCCACCCTGCCCCCCTGAAAAAATAATGAAAATTAAAAATAAACATTGTAAAACTAAATGCAATGTGATATTCTGAATTGAATCCTGGAATAGAAAAAGTACATTAGTTGAAACAGAAAATATGAATAAAGTCTGGAGTTCAGTTAATAGTATGGTACTAATATTTGTTTCTGAGTTTTGATAAATATACCACGGTTATGGACATGAACATCGGGGGAAATGGGCAAGGACTATCTAGGAACTCTACAATTTTTCTTTGCAAATTTCTGTTAATCTGAAATTAGTCCAAATAAAAAGTGTATTTAAAAAATATCACATTGTATTATTCAGTGCAAGTTGCCTGTCCCCTTCCCAGCCATATCCCTTCACCTCCACTACTTTGCACCACCTAATTCCTAATTGCCAGCACCTGCGTTTCTTTTCCTGCGAGTTCTTTCTTACGTCTGAAGACTGAATGCTTTGCTCTCCCCAGCATGAGTGACCAGGAACTAATGCCCGATGAAAGTTGATGGGTGACTTTTCAGACCTTTCAAGCCTGGACTGAGAGGACCCTGAGATATGTTTTGCCTGGGCTCCCAAAATCTCTCTGGGAAAATAAAAAACTCCAGCTGCCAAAGGTAACTTGCCTTTATTGACTCCCTGTCCTTCCTATTTCACTTTTCTACATAAACTTTTACCTGAATCCTTATCTTATGGTCTGCTTCTGGGAGAAATCCAAACCAAGACATGACTCCCAATTGTATTTGCTGACCAAGTGGCTACTGGATATATCGGTTCTGAGGTAATTTATGGGGAGATATAATAGCTGTCCTGGATTATCTTTGGTCCCTGGAAAGAGCACCTCACTCCATACCATGAGGAAAATCACCAAATTATAAATATTCTAGGAATTGGCACATGAAATCCACACATTCTTGGATGTGTGAAGGAGACATGTTTGGAAGAATGCTAACAAAAACGTCCATTCACTACTAAAAGGCATTCATTCATGTATTTAACCAAAAGTTCCTGAGGATTTTCTAGAGGATATAAAGTGATCAAGAGGGTGCCTGGGTGGCTCAGTGGGTTAAAGCCTCTGCCTTCGGCTCAGGTCATGATNAGATATAAAGTGATCAAGAGGGTGCCTGGGTGGCTCAGTGGGTTAAGGCCTCTGCCTTCGGCTCAGGTCATGATCTCAGGGTCCTGGGATCGAGGCCCACATCGGGCTCTCTGCTCAGCAGGGAGCCTGCTTCTCCCTCTCTCTGCCTGCCTCTCTGCCTACTTGTATTCTCTCTCTCTCTCTGTCAAATAAATAAATAAAAATCTTAAAAAAAAAAAAAGTGATCAAGACAAAAACGTCCCGACTATAAAGGAGTTTATATTTTTGTTGGTGGAAATGGACAAACAACAGGAAACCAAATTAATAAACAAGATAATATCATATAATGATAAGTGATGTCAAAACAAAACAGGATCATATGATAGAATGACCTCAATGGGGGAAGGTTACTCTATTAGATTGGGGTCAGAGGGGTCCTGTCCTTTCTGAGAAGGTGACATTTGAGCTGAGGCCTGAATGACAAGAGAGATAGAGTCCTCTGTACACACACACACACACACACACACACACACACACACACACAGACTGATTTTACTTTGTTGGAATGCCTCCCCCAGCAACATATCATAAAGTCAGGCCTGAAGAGTATACTGTCCTCTCATAAAGTATTCTCTCTCTGTCCCCATGAAATACAGAGTCGACAGTTACCAAAAAATAGGAGGCTTAGTTATTAGATAGATATGCACGTTAAGTATTTACATTTACAAATGACAAGACAAGACGTCTGGGGGTTGCTTTATTTATTTATTTACTTATTTTCTTTTGCTTTATTTTTTCAGTGATCCAAGATTCATTGTTTATGCTTTAAAATACTTGGGGGAAGCTAGGATAGATGAAACAAGATTAGCAAAATGCTGATGACTCTATAAGACAAAACTGATAAATTATTGAACACTACATCTGAAACTAATGAAATTAATGATAAGTTGGCTATTGAATTTAAATAAATTAAATAAATTTTTAAAAATTTTTAAAAAAGAAGCTGAGGAATTGGTACCTGAGGCTCGAAATACTATCCTCTTTATTTTGTATATACTTAAATTTTCCCATAATGAAAAGCTTTTAAAAATAAAGCATATACTTAGGAAAGATGGAGAATTCCAAAGGCCACAGGAATCCCAGTTCCCCAAATATTCATCAGCAAATTAGGAGTTTGAGCAGGAATGCACTAGTGAAATCATAAAGGTGTAAGGAAAAACCTTTGACTTAGAAATGAGAAAGGTTACCTGATATCCTTTCAATGGAATGCTGAGGCCCCCAGGGGATCAGCTGATCCTGTGGGGAACTGAGCCTTTGTCTTTAACGAGGTTATTTTTCACTCCAAGGAGGCAGAAGTTAACTTATAGAAATAAGCCATAAAAATAATTTTTGTCCATACAGTACAAGTCAGTTGTGTCCGGTGGAATGTAATTGATTACTGTCCTGAGGATGCATAGATTGGATTTTGAAATTCTCTTCAACATTCCTTTATATATATTTGTGGTTCTTTGAGTTCTCCTTTGAAGTGGCTAGGCTATCTTTTTTAAGTTACTTCTTTAATTAATATCTGTATGAGTTTTATGTCTGTTCATTTCCTATCTGTAGGAGAATCATTGTTTTATCTTTCTGGAGGTGCCAATAATGGGAAAGTGTGCACCTAAAGTGTGTCAAAGTCTGCATATTTCCTCAAAGTCAAGGACTGAACACCGTCAGTATTTTGCGTGCATTCCTCTAGGTCCTTGTATCTTACAGCGCATCACCATAGGCTGTTGTTTACCCAGAAAGGCTTTTACCACAAGACGACCACCCCAACTGGCCAACTTTCAATTCTCCCTGAATTTACAGACAGTCTCACCTTGCCTAAGAAGGGTCTCCCAACACTGGTAGAAATCTCTCTGCCAAACACCTATATCCAGGAATAATTTAATATTGATTTTAAAAATCCAAATTTCAGAAGCCACCAGTAATCACGTGGATATACGAGTCATTTCTGTTGTGTGGTATTAGTCCAGGCACATTGCCAGGGAAGCCAGGATTAGAGAAACTAATCTCTGACCAGCAGTACTCTTCTGAAGGAGGGACATTTCAATAGTTCAAAAAAAGAAACACTTCAAGGACTCATTGAAGCCCTAAACTCGGTTGAATGGGGAAGCGGGGGGAGGGGGGGAGCAGTAGTTGACATCAGTGGTCTTTTACGGGTAAAGGTATTAAGTCTCCCGGCAGACAGCCTCTCAGAAGGGTGTGCATGGAAGTCTTCTCTTTCTGCAGTTTCTAATATGGGCCAGTCATCGTTTTGACTCACTTACACTACAACAGCTTTGTTTTTTCTTTCTCTTTTTTATTATGTTCAATTAGCCACCGTTTAGTACATCATTAGTTTTTGATGTAGTGCTCAATGATTCATTAGTTGCCTATAACACTCAATGCTCATCACGACACATGCCCTCCTTAATGCCCAACATCCCGTTACCCCACCCCCCCAACACACACATTCTCCACCCCTCTGAAACCCTTAGTTTCATTCTCAGAGTCCATAGTCTCTCATGGTTTGTCTCCCTCTCTGATTTCACCCCCTTTGGGTTTCCCTCCCTTCCCCTATGGTCCCTCTGCACTATTCCTTATGTTCCACATAGGAGTGAAACTATATGATAATCGTCTTTCTCTGGTTGAGTTATTTCACTTAGCATAATCCTCTCCAGTCCCACCCATGTGGATGCAAACAGTGGGTATGCATCCTTTCTGATGGCTGAGTAATATTTCATTGTACAGATGAACCACATCTTCTTTACCCATTCATCTGTGGAAGGACATCTCAGGTCCTTCCACAGTTTGGGTATTTAGAGCTACCCTACGACCCAGCAATTGTACTACTACGTATTTACCCCGAAGATACAGATATAGTGAAAAGAACGGGCACATGCACACCAGTGTTCATACGACAGCTTTGTAACGTAAGAATCACAATCCCCATTTTGCAGATAAAGCTCAGAGAGTTTAATTAACTTGCTGAGAGCTGTAAAGGTAGTAAAGGGCAAAGTTGGCTTCAGACCCCATAGACAAGCTCAGACTGTGATTCCAAAGCCTGTTCCATCCCCCTTCCAGAATGCCGACCTATCTGTAAACTTTCACAGTGGTTGACACGTTAGAGGGCATCTGCCAGCCCTAATTCACAGGCAAATCTCAGTGTGTTCCCAGTGAAAAGAACTGGTCAAGCGTCATTTGCCTCAATTCACAACCCACCCACTCAGGTAGTTAACACAGCTGTCAGCCTCATATATGAACGACAGAGGTAAATAACACACTATTTCACGGTTAAAGTCAATGTTTGTGGGTGGGAATGTGGTACAGTAGAAAGTCCTGGAAAGAATGCTAGACAAGCTGGGTTCTAAATCCGTCACTGTCGTGGTGGAGCTTTAATCCCAGAGAAATCCTGTCACTTCTCAGGGATTCCCATTTCCTCACCTATAAATAAGGATGTTGGAATCAGTTTTCAGCAGCAGTCCACTGGCATGTGAGGACATACAATTCTTCCATTTGTAGGGCTGGTCCTGGCATTACATGAATTAAGCACCCTTGACTCTAGGCACTAAAAAAGTCTATAATTCCTTTTTTAAAATTCTAGTTACCATACAGTGTTATATTAGTTCCAGGTATACAACACAGTGATTCAACACTTCCATACAACACCTGGTGCTCACCACAACAAGCCCCTCCTTAATCCCCATCACCCATTTCACCTATCCCCCCACCCATCTCCCCTCTGGTAACCATCAGACTGTTCTCTGTAGTTAAGAGTCTGTTTCTTGGTTTGCTTCTCTTTTTCTTTTTTTCCTCCTTTCTTCATTTGTTTTGTTTCTTAAACTCCACATATGAGTGAAATCATATATTTGTCTTTCTTTGACTTATTTTGCTTAGCATAACACATAATACTCCCTAGCTCCATCCAGGTCTTTGCAAATGGCTGAATAATATTCCATTATATATACAATATATAAATATATAGATATATCTCATATCTTCTTTATCCATTCATTAGTCAATGGATACTTGGGCCATTTCTATAATTTGGCTATTGTAGATAATGCCGCTATAGACATCAGGTGTATGTGTCCCTCTGAATTAGTATTTCTATATCCTTTGGGTAACTACCAAGCAGTGCAATCGCTGGATCATAGGGTACTACTACTTTTATCTTTTTGGGGAACCTCCATACTGTTTTCCAGTGTCTGCACCAGTTTGCATTCCCACCAACAGTGTAAGAGGGTTTCCCTTTTCCAATATCCTTGCCAACACCTGCTATTTCTTGTGTTATTAGTTTTAGCCACACTGACAGGTGTGAAGTGATATCTCGTTGTAGTTTTGATTTGTATTTTCCTGATGATCAGAGATGTTGAGCATCTTTTCATGTGTCTGTTGGCCATCTGATGTCTTCTTGGGAAAAATATCTATTCATGTATTCTGTCTAGAACTCGTTTTGGTCCCTGTAACAATCATATTTCCAAATACCCCTAGGCACTGCCTAGCAGAGAATTAGTACCTTTGTTGAGAAACTCTGATGGATGATCTCAAGTTCTATGAGGCCCTCTGACTACTGGGCCAAAACTGTCATTATAGCATGTGGCAGGGAAATGGGGATAAAGGGGGGAATCACAAGCCAATTCTACCATTGTAGGGTCCAATCAAGATCATAGTCTTGAAAGGAAGCCACACTGTTGGTATCTTTTATAGATCTCCTGGAATACTATTAAAGAAAATTTCAAATTAAATTTATATAATGTTCATATAAGATAAGTATGCAGAAACATTCTGCAACAATCACCCCCTTCCTTCCAGCAAGGACTAGGTTCAGGGTGGCCATCCCAATAGTCCCACCCTAAGGGGGGGATCAATACGCAGCATTAATGATGAGCAATGAAGAAGGCTTCTAGTATAAAACAAATCCACCACCTGGTCCACCCTGCCTACTCCCTTGAACCCCCGTGAGCTCCAGATACGTCTCCTGGTGCTCAGTTCCTAACCTTCTCACACAAAACATCTACCTATCAAAAAAAAAAAAAAAGTACCATATTTAAAGTACTGGCTCAGAAGCCACTTTACCCATAAGCTCTTGCCCCAAATACTTCAGCACAAACAGATCTCCTTTTTCTCAAAATAAATATAGCATTTGCGGTCTGTGATTGAATTTTTCATTAAATTGTATAATTGTCTACTGTTCCTTAATCACACGACAAATGTTATTAGTGTTGCCTTCCTAGCTTGAATGCTAGGTCCCAAAGTCAAGGGTCATGTCTTACACTACTTTTATATTCCCCAGAGTGTCTGGCACATTCCTGGGAATAGAGTAATGACTCAATAAATATGTGTTCTGTCTTTGATTTTTCACAGTGATCCCAAAAATACCACTAGCTCGGCCAAACTTACATCCTGCGGGCTAATAAAAAATTTTATTTATTCAGCATCTTTTCCCAAGTAGTTTTCAAAGTACTTTTCAGATGACATTCCTAATTCTCACATACCCTACATGTACTATAAGGAACAAATAAAAACACTCAAGTTTATAGGACGAAAGTAAAGAGAATTAAAATTGTCTGCTCTTTGACGAGGGATATACTGAGAGCTGGCAAACTGGGTATGTCTCCCAAGCCCTACTGAGTCCTACAGAAAAATTCCAATATGTCCCCATCTTGAGAATGGGTCAAATATTTGGCTCAAATATTAAAAACTTCTTGACTTTGCCAAGGCCCTGAACAGGATCCACCTGGGAAATCTGGTCATCAAGTTTGGGTGTTATCATTAATCTAAGGAGAATAATACTACATTTGCATTCTGAGCTTAGATCCTAGACTAGGATCTAAGTCACCTGACTCCATCCATATCCTTTGTCCCCCAGCTCACCACATCTGTCTTATCAACTTCAATTTCTCTGTTTTACTACAAACTAAGGTCATGAAAAAATATTTATTAAACAACTTTTCTATGACAAGCAAAGCACCACTTTGCTAATGTCTCTAAAGGAAATAAGATGCTACACTGAGTGCTAATACAAAAGAAATCAATCCTCTTCGTTCTTGCTCCACTTTCGTCAATCTTTCTGACTTACTAGGTATCAAAGTGGTATCTTTTCTTCATTCATCATCATCTTGCCCAACGATTCTGGTATCTTCTTCTACCCTAAGGCAATTGTGAAGCCAATGTTGAGTCTCTGTCTTCAGCACTCTTTTCATAATTTATCATTCGCATCAGCTTTCCAAGACTGTTTTTCACTTCCCTTTGCCAAATTAAGGTTTTCTGGGATAACAATAACCTAGCTTGCAGGTGTCCAAAGAAGCGGCAGATAGGATGAATTAGGATCACAGGCCATTGTCCTGACCAGGGTCAAAGGCTGCCTGGCCAGGGGCAGTGAGAACTGGAAGGCCGACAGAAGCTTATGACCAGCCATTGTCAAAGTGGAGATGAACTATTTACTGCATCACTGGTAGGTAGCACCTTTTGTTTCAATAAGCACATGGGGAGAGAACTCTGGATGTCTATTTTGTAATGGTGACACTCTACTTTTTTTTTTTTTTTGATATGGCAACCCAAAGGGAAAAAAAAGATAGATATGATGCTTATTATAATAAAGTACATTTCTTAAGCAAGAAAAAATGAATTTTTCAAAAAAAAAAAAGAAAAAGAAAAAATGAATTTTTCTTTGGACCAGTGACTTTATGGTAGGAACAGAGTTCCTTTAGTTCTGTGAAGTTTTTAAATAACATCCTTTAAAAGTTTCATTTTGTGAACAACTTAGAAAATAATCAAGGAGGAGTTACTAGAGCAAATGTCTACCCAGCAGGCTGTCCACCATAGGTAGGTACATAAAGGCACCTATTCGATTTGCAAAATCCTTTGGTGTTCTACTACTGAATAAGGGCTTTCTTAGAGTATTCTCTACCACCTGTATCAAATCTCCGTGAAGTGAGCATTTTCCCTGGGATACGCTTTTCATTTACAAGCCCAGCCAGCTGGAGATAGGCTTGTTTATGTTTAAACGAATTCACAGTCTAACAAGTATAATTCATTGGGATTATAATGATATTATTCTGAAGAAAACTGACTGAAGTCTTGTCAGTCACAAAAGAAGCAAAGTCTAAATCAAAGCAGTAAACACATCTGGAAGTTTTAAGGACCCTGTAGGAGAAATTATCTGCTGATTTTGAAATGGAGCATTTGAAGGTAGGTTTAGATGCTAATTAAAAAACACAGCCCAACAATTTCTGACAAAATCACAGCCTTCTTATGAATCATTATTCGGTAAAATTGGTTCCTGACCTAAGGCTTCATTTGCCTCTATTAAAAGGTAGTGAAAAGCACTGACTGAAGAAAGAAGTTGAAGCTAAACAAGGATCCTTTCTGTCCTTCTTTTAAGAGTCTGGTACTCATCGCAGAATTGTCTTGAGCTCAAAGCAACAGCAACAACAAACAACAAAAGAAAACGGCTTCCGAAAGACTTTCTGCAGCAGACCAGGATGAGCTGGTATTGTTCAGGAAACACAGCCATGATTACGCTTTTACCTGTCTTATTTAATTGATGAAAAATATTAATGGTGAGGGAATAAAATAAGCAAATGCTATTCCTTGATGCTTATATTGAAAATCGTTTTAGATTGTTAAATAAGTGCTCTGAATTGCAGTTCCACTTCCCAAAGCATTTCATGTTAATTAGACTAACACTTTTTTACAACTGCTGTGTTTACAAGCATTCAGCAAAGAGTGGAAAAACATAAAGATGAATAATATTTATTTCTTGTTTTGAGGAACTGTTGCTAGCAAGGAAGACAGGTAGGAGAAAACAGACCAGGAAACTGAAAACAAATGAAATCAGAGTTCTTAGAAAGTTTCCGTTGAGGTCCCAAAGGCACGGAGAGAAAAGAAAAATTCAATAATCCAATGAATTCAAATCATAGCCCCCCAAAGAATCCTAAGAGGGCATCTTGTTGATTCTTCATTTTTGTTGTTGTTTTCTGTTATTGATGTGTAAGAAATGTGAAGTCCAAGGAAGTTCAACAGTTAGCAAAAATTACAGAGCCTGCTGGAGGCAGAGCTCGAGAGGACCCAAGTTCCCTGACGCTGAGTTAACTATGGTTTCTTATGCCATCCTAACTTAAGGGTTATATCTTATATGTGTATTATATATATATAATATATCTTATATATTCTTATATCAAAGTAGAACTTTGGTTTGGAAATTACATGTCTAAGTACTTCTCAGTGGGTCTGCTATAATTTTTTTGCAGGGGGTGGGGGCTAGATAGAGGATAGAGAGTTGAGAAATGAATTTTTGAACTTTAAAAAAAAAGCATTTTATCATTGATTATTTCCTCCCTTTCTATGAGAATAGAATAAAGTACAGAAGCAAATGTGATATAGATGGAGATCATAACACAAGGGGTAAGTGAGGAATCTCACTGAAAACACACACATACACACACACACACAGCACGAACAATTTCATCAAAGGGCACAGACTGTCCCTGGCCCCTTGTTCTGACTAAAGGTCCATGTGCACAGGAGGACCTTCTGGTAGGCCCAGATGTCAGTCCATATCACAGGTTGGTTTTCTCTCTTGCCAAGAAAAATGGCTCTTTCTTTCACATTCAGCCTTGCTGAGAAAAACAACATCGACATCGTCATCAACCATAAATATTTCTTGCAAGAAGACAGAAGATTCTCAGCTGTGGCAAATTCTCAGCTGGTAGCCGGGGAAACATAACTTAGCTGGGAAGCCCCAGACAGATACATACAAGGGAAATCCATCGTATCAGGCAGGTGTCTAATGAGCAGTCAGGCCATAAATGCTACAGTGGTTATGTGTCAATATCTCAGCCCTGGGTGTTAAGCATCATAATTTTCACCAAGGAGAAAAGTGAGTCTCAGAAGAGCTAATGCGCATGTTGGTGGTAAAGCTCAAATTCAAACTGAGGTCCAATGGGCCCTAAAGTTGTTTGCCCTTGAACCACACCCCCCCACCCCACCCCCACCCCACATATACCAGCTTTGCTTCTTTCCTCCAAGAAGGCTAGAACTTGGTCAGTGAAGACCATCAGAGCCTGTGTCTGACTTGGATCCAGACACACAACAGGAGGCAGGATACCTGTCTTAGAACCAATACAGTGATAATACAAGCTTCTGACTTCCCTGTGTCATGACAAGCCATTTACCTCCAGAAGAATGGGCTGTTGACTCAGTCAGGTCCTGTGTATACGTCTTCAATCCCAGTTGCCTGAGGAAGCATTTCTGTCAAATGTACTTTCACCTCATTTAGGACCAGATGGCATCCTCTCTGAGACTTGAGCCTTCAATAAGCGCCTGATTGTGAGGAATGACTCATGCTTGTGGAAGCAGACACAATAAGGTCCAGGAAAAGAACACCTCATGGTCCCTACCTGTCTGTGATATGCAACTTCAACTTGCTTGTCTTCAGAACATTTTACATCTGGTTGGTTTTTTTTGGTTTTTGTTGTTTGTTTCCATAGATGGATAGGAAATTCAGGCATAAAAAAAATTTTTTTTTGTTACTGCAGTACAGTTAACATAAAAAATATTTCGAAGGATTATAATATATTGACTATGGATGACTAATCATCTAAAAAGACTAAGTTGTTATCTTGTTTACAGCTTTGAAATTAGTGAACTGTGTAATGAGATGGCTAAAATAGCTCATGAATATTAAGCTGCCTGAATGGATACAGAAAGTCCCAAACTAAGGATTTCACATCTGAGTTTTGGGTGACAAACATGATGAGGGGTACAGTGAATGTGGACTCTGGGGCATGTTGTCAGGGCAGGGAAGGGTGGGACCCCACTGTGGGTGAGAAGAGTTGCAAGGATAAGAAAAAAAAAATCAGGAAGAAGGGGCATAATGTTTGTTTTCAAATATAGCACTTAAAGGGAAGAGAGATTAGATTCATTGTGTGTTGCTCCAGCAACTGAACAGTAGGTCAATAGGTACAAGAAAATGTTGATTTAGTGCAAAGCAGAACTTTCTAAAAATGAATCTCTTCTAGAATGGACTGGCCAGCGAGGAAGCAAGATTCCCAGCTGATTATTTTCAAGAAGAGGTGGGCTGGCCCATTTACAGAAAGGGCTACTGAGGTACAAGTTCATGCATCTGATAGGTACCTCGAAGTTCGTTACCATACTCATCAACCATTTTATTGGGCACATTATTAACATTATACTGTTCAAGGTTGACAAAAAAATCCCTTGCCAAAAAGATACCCTCATTGCTTTGTGTACTCAATGAGCAGAGGGCTGACTCCAAAGTCTTACCAAACTTCCATTCTTATCAATTCAAAGTTCAGAAAGTGATTGGATGAGTTGAAATCTCCTATTATTTAAATCATTACCACAAAGATTATAGAGTTTTTTCTTTTTTTTTTTTTTAAAAAAGTGAGGGCTTTATGGACATATGTGAACATACTAAGTTATCTTCATTATTGATATACTTTTAATGTTCTCTAAAACTAAACCAAGTCTCCATTACTGTGCAATTTACCAGTGGAGTGACCAGAGAAGTTTAATCTTCAGGTTAGCAAATTTAATCAATATAATCCATGCTGGTTTTCTAAGTTAAACAATTTACTGTGCCACATTCTCACTATATCACTCAGATTTATCTTTACATTAACAATGCTTACCGGTAGATAGCCAAAAAGGCTCGCCAAGTTGGACCAACTTCAAGATTTGTTTCCAGCCTGGGGTATTTCATACACTTGGCAGAAGTAGGCTGTAACTGGGGCTCCATTTACTACATTTTGCTATAAACATTATGTCCTGACCTAATGAAACAGTCCACATGATAATCCCATAGGTAACCAAGCACCTTAAACATCTGTTAAACACAAGAACCAGAGAGAGCGTAGAAAAGATGCCTAGTATCCATTTTAAGTGGTTTATGATGTGGGATCTGCTGTTTATGCACTAATAATAGAAAAAACACAGCCCCAAACTCTGCCTAGAACAAATATTTGCAAAGCAAAGTTATGCTCAGTTTGTAAAAAAATAAAATGCACTGGAGAGTCATGGCTTTGTCCCTGTATTTATAGACTTTCATTTCACACCTTTGCCTATTAAGTGTTGGCTTTCCGTCGCATTCAGCAGACTAACACTATAATTTCACTGTGATATATTTACTCCAAATGAAAAACTGCATGTTGACTCACCAACTTCCCTTAGACTTATGTGAATCAAAAAGTTTACAAGGGTGGAAAGAGATAAAGGATGGGCCATGCTTAAACTACTAATAATGTTTTCCAGGAGTCTCTGGGTGAAAACACATCCTGAAGAGAAACTATAAATAACCAGAGACCCCCTTGAAATCTTATCTGGGAACACCAAGCTTTTCTCAAAGGAAACAGAATCCCCAATCACAGAGAAGACGGAACCAACAATTCTGTCTACTAAAACATTTTATTTTGTTTCTATCCAGCATCTTAATTTCTGGAAAATATTTCACACTAATTACCTCCAAAGTCTATATACCTTGGCACCCCAGAGGAAAGGACTTGCAGGGTGACCCGGGTGGAAACTAGCCTAGAACACCAATTGCCCATGGCACAGCTGCCACAACATGTATGAAGAAAGGTGAGTGCCTTCCCAGACACACATGCCAGGGATTCTAAAGATAAACACCCCAGAGACCATCCAGTTTCTGGACTGTGCCCAGCTGCGCCCCAGGTGTCTCGGATCTGCAGCTCCAACTTGCGTCTGGGCCCCCAGGGGTCTGCACCTACACATGCACACATGTCTTAAAACCGCGGTCCTCCTCTGCAAGTCTCCTGAGAGTTCAGGAACCTCCACCTCCAGTCCTCAGCCCTCAAAGGCAAGGGGTTTAGTGTTTTAAAAGTGCGTGGTATTTAAATCCTATGCAGGAACTCCTGCGACTTCCCAACCCTCTGGCCTCCCGTTACCTTTCCCTGTCCCTTCCAAGGTCTCCTGGCTGCACAACAGGCGGGCGGCACCTCTCCGGCCTCCTCCTCACCCCCCCACCCCCGTCCTGCACACCCTACTGGCTCAGGCGCCGACACGCCTCCCCAGGCGCACACACACGCGCGCACACACCGCGCGCACGTACACCCACAGAGCACACGTACCCGGGGCCAGGTTACCAACTCCCACAGCCATGCAGTCGGCGGCCCCACTCGCGTTATAAAAGCACTCGCCCCAAAAGAGACTCCCCCAAGCACCCGCGAGTGGGTGACTGTGCCGGGCACCCGGTGCGCACCGCCAGCACCCTCTCCCCTGACGCGCGGCTATCCCACTCACCCGCAGCTCTCATGCCTCGGGCAGTTCTGTCAAAACTTTGAGCCTGGTTGATTTCATAACCACGAGTGTGTCAGGGGCTGCGGGTGCTCGGCTCGCCACGCTGTCTACCCACTCCAGCTCCTGGGGACTGGCGGCCGTGACTCTACTGACCCCAGCTCCGCCGGTGCCAAAGCGTGGCTGCAGCGTGCACCAACGCGCAGAGGGCGGTGCGCTTTGGGGAGGAGCGCGCGGTGTGGACGCGCACAGCCCCGCGACCTCCCCTCTCCTCCGGTCGCGCCGCCAGGGACCTCTGCCCGCTCGGCCGCGGCAGTCTCAGCAGTTCCTGCCCCAGCCCGGCTGACGATGTCAACGAGAAACACTCGCACAACTTTTACGACGTTAACAGTACTGGCTCCAGAGGAAGCCCCTCCAGGCACCGCAAACACTGGTCACAGCAGGCGCCAGCGTGGGATGGTTCGCCGGTCGCCCCCAACTCCCTGACGCCCACCAAGGTACACACACACACACACACACAC
>LNAC01000198.1:2859699-2945749 GCA_002007465.1 Ailurus styani
GGGGAAGGGGGGAGGGGGGGGGAGGGGGGGGAAGCGGGGGCCGCCGCTCACCAGGGGTCACGCCGGGCCCGGCCCGCTGCCCCGGCGACCCGGGCTGCCGCGGCGAGGGGAAGCGGGCGTCCGGGGCGACCGGTTCGAGAGCCGCTGCGGAGGCGCGGAGCGCCGTCCGGGCCAAGCATTCCGAGGAGCTGGGATGAAGCGTTCCCCGCGGAGGAGTTGGAGTTGGTGCGTGTCACTCTCTTCTGCGCTGCGCGGCTCCCCCTAGAGGAAAGTATTGGTAGTTGCAGGACACTTCCTTCCTCTCCGCCCACCCCTGTTCCCAAAAAGAAGGCAGGACCTCAAAGAGCGTTAAGTGCAGTCAACAAATTGAAAGGAACACTTACAGAAAAGTTAGCCATCTGCAGGAACGGGGAAAAAAGCGAGCCGGATGGCTTGGAGAGCGTGATTAGCCAACCGAGCATTGCCTCTCTCTCTGCCTGCAACCGATTTCCGAACTCTTGCTCCCTGGGTGAAAAGACAGTTAAAAGTAGAGCGGATCTTGTTTGGGAGGTTAAAAAACAGAGGGAGATGAAGTAATTTGCCAAAAACCCGAGGCACGTGAGCAGAGACGTTATGTCTCGAAGCCAGAGCGCAAGGGTGCGGGGCGTCCGGACACAGGCCTCGGCCCGAGGACGGTCCCTGTGTGTGCCGTAGGGAGCTCCGTTTAACTGTCCTGCGCGGACACGGCTCATCTGTCAAACCCGAGCCTGTCCCCCTCATTCCACTGCAGGGAAATAAAGGGAGAGGAGAAGTGGTCAGAGTGTTTCAGAAAGTTGATACCGTTGTGCAGGAGCACGTCCTCTGGTAAAGCCTCACATTCCCAGGCACCGCATGCTTTTCTCAGGAGAAAGTACAAAAGTCGAGGTCCAGGTTGTCTGTGATCTAAAGTTAGATCTAAAGATCTAAAGCCAGTCATGCTATCTTTTTACTATTTACTTTACTACTGACAGCCAGTTGTAATGCCGTTTCTCTAACAGCTTCGGCTTAGTAAGTGACTTTTATTATTACTGCTATTACAGGGCTCCCAGACACAAAGCCAAGTTTATAACCAGAGAGAAATGTTTAAACAACAATCGAAAGAAACCGAGATTCTTAGCCCTGGAATGAAAGATCCCCGGGGTGTGGAGAGGAGCACATGGCGAGTGGGACATGGCAAGGAGAAGGGAAGGAATATGGCTGAAGATGGGGGCGGCAGATGTCACATAAGATACTCCTATTTTTTAATTTTTTAAAAAGATTTTATGTATTTATTTTCTCAGAGAGAGTGAGTGCCCAAGCAGGGGGAGCAGCAGGCAGAGAGAGAAGCAGGCTCCCCTCTGGGCAAGGAGCCCAAATGCGGGATTCCCCAGACCCTGGAATCATGACCTGAGCCCAAGGCAGATGCTTAACTGACTGAGCCACCCAGGCAACCCAAGATACTCCTATTTTTAAAGGAATCAAAGAAGTGGAAAATTCTGTTCCTTAGAGTTCTTTTTGAGTCTCAGCTGTGGCTCAACAACTCAACTGTTCTAGGCAAAGAAAGACAGAACGACCAGAGGGAAGATTCTGGAAGGGGTGTGCATCATTACTGTCCTATACCATGGCAAGTGTCCCATGGGTGTTCATTTTGAACTGGTCCTATTCTATCCCCCCTGAGTATAAGAAGGCTTTCCTTCCTTAACACCCTTCCCAATCCCCTGATTTCTGGGCTTCCAGGCTTTGCTAGAGCAGGAGGAGTGTTTCCCGGTCTCTGGAGTTTATAAAATGGGAGTTGCCCACACAGAGAAAGATTAGGGCAAAGGCAGGCCGAACTCCGGCTGGGTGGTCAGAACACGCCACTCTGGCCGAAAGGGCAAGAGTGACAGGAGTGGAGACCAGGCACTGGAATGGAATGCTGACTCCATTCTTGTCTGAGATGACCTTCCAAGTTAGTCTGTTAGACTCTGGCGCCACCACATTCTCTCTTTATGTCCTTTCTGTGCCTTCTGACCCTCTTTTCCCCATCCTCCAGCCCAGAGAATCTTCGTATAGTCTAGAAGGTGGCAGATGGACTCACAAAATCTTTTCTAAGTTCTGTTGTTCATGGCCTGAGATGATTTAAGGGCCATGCGAGAAAAGGATTGCCTTTTTTTTTCTGGGTTTTTCTTCTGGGTTCAGCAGTAGCCTTCATTCCCTAAGACAGGAAAATGTAGACTGTAGAAAATTGGCTCCTGCTCCATTGTCGGTAAAATAGTCCGTGTGCACAGACTGTGCAGGAAAAGACACATCAGTTAATATAAAACCTTATGGAACCTTATGGAATATTGCAAGATATAACCTTGCAACTTACGTGGAGGGCAGTCTTTAATAAAGTCCCAGGAATAAAGGTCCCTTGATCTCATATATGACGATATATAGGTCTATAGCAGTATGTCCCTCTTTATATTTTCCTGGTTATGGGGGGAAATGTATCAGGTCTTCAGTGGACTAATTTGTTGCAAGTTAAGGCATGCCAAAGCACATTTGCCTCATTTGCACTTACTCTGTCTGGAATATTTTACTTTGACCACATGGGGAGATTCTCCTTAACCTTTCAGTTCCAGTTCAATTGTTTGGCTTCTCTCTGAAGTCCTTCCTGGCTCTTCCCAGGGGTAGAATTAATTACTTATCTTTGCATTTGCATCCTCATAGGCCTTTACACCTACTTTTATTACAGATTTCAGTTTGTATTGATATGTGTACTCTCCCCATTAGTTATGAGAACCCTGAAGGAGATGCTATATATTCTTAACATTTGTGCCTAAAATGTCTATGTTAGTGCCCAGCAAATGGTAGATGCCCTACAAATATTTAGCCAAATTAAATGCAAATTTATACCACCCACATGTGTATCTCAAACCCAGATCTCTATACCGGGCTCCTAACTGCCACATTCAGAAGCTGTTCACTTCTTATGAATCCCTCCATGACCAGCATCACCACAATCTCTCATCTCAATGCCTCTTGTGGTCTCCCAACTTCACTGGTCTCCCTACATCAACACCCTCCCCAACCCCCCACCACCCCAGAGTTTGTGCAAACTCACTTACCAGAGAAATTCTTTTTTTTAATGTATTTATTTTATTTCTTTCAGAGGGAGAGAGAGCAGGAATAGGAGGTGCAGAGGGAAAGGGAGAGAGAATCTCAAGTAGACTCCATGCTAAGCATAGAGCCCAATACAGGCCCCGATCTCATGACCTTGAGACCAATGACGTGTGTGTGGGTGTGGGTGTGTGATATCTTAATTCTTGTATAATTAACATGCTGTGTTTTATTAGTTTTGGGTGTACAATATAGTGATCAGCAATTCTATGCATTACCCACTGTTCATCACAATAAATGTGCTCTTAATCCCCTTCACCTTTTTCACCCATCCCCCCACCCACCTCCCCTCTGGCAACCATCTGTTTGTTTTTACACCACCAGACCACAATCGTCTGTCTGAGGCAAAAACTTTAAAATTTCCTCAAATTTCCAGGAATCAAACTAATGGAGAAGGTGGTGAGGGGGACAGAGATCAGCAGTTGATTGCATTTTTAATACCACTCCATGCGGGTTCACCTCTAACATCTGTGGGGTCTAGAACTAGGAGATAAGTGGAGCCCATATTACCAGAGACTTAAATATTTAAAAGTGATAGTCACACTAGGAAATTGTTGAATACAATATGTTCTATGTTCTCACCTTGAGAAATGTTCCTTCCCAAGGACCTGGGAGGGAGAGTTTGAATTTAGATTTCTCAGAGTTCTGCACCAGCAAGTGGTGATGCAGTGAAACTAGCTTGATCTTCAGGGTCTGTTCTCCCCACTTCTCTTTCTGCTTGTGGCTCTCCCCTCCACACAGAAAGGGTCTCCTCGATGTGCGTGTAGAACCCCAGTTCACATGTCTAAGCTCTAACCAACCTCTCTCTCTCCAACCTCAGGACTTCAGGGCATCTAGGCTGGGAACTCCAAAGTCTGAACTATCCAGAGGATAGTCTAAAGAGAAAGCACAGCCCATGGATGGGCACAGCTCATTTGCCAGAGGTTCCTTGTTTTGTGAATTAAGACTTGGCTACAAGAGAGCCAGTGCCAGGACCTCTCTTGCATAGGCCTGAGCTCAGTACTTTTTTTTTTTTTAAGATTTTTAAAATTATTTATTTATTTATTTGACAGAGAGAGAGAGAGAGAGAGAGATCACAAGTAGGCAGAGAGGCAGGCGGAGAGAGAGAGAAGGAAGCAGGCTCCCTGCTGAGCAGAGAGCCTGATGAGGGACTCTATCCCAGGACCCTGAGATCATGACCTGAGCCGAAGGCAGAGGCTTCAACCCACTGGGCCACCCAGGCACCCCCTGAGCGCAGTACTTATTATTTGGTTTCATTTAGCTGCATGAACGTTTCTTCAGTGGAGGCATTGGTCTAAGGGCATCTTGGAAAGAACGTCGAGTTGAAGAGCCCAATGCAGAATGCAGCATACATTAAGTACTCAGCAAATGCTTGCTTAAAAAGTTGAATTTCATTTCTTAAGGCTATTTGATGCTCAATATTATAAATCAAGCTAAAAGAAAACAGTGTATTATAAAATATATTTGAAATGTATATCCAGAAGATACCAACAACCTGATAGTAGAAATGCTAGAATTCATGTGCATTTGGGTAGATGGCAAATTTTAGTTATTATGAATAGTTCTATAAATTCTCTGGTATGTATCTTTTGGTGAGCATTTGTGCACATTTCTGCTGGGTGCCTACAATCAGTGTTCAAAATGGCTGCATGAATTTGCACTTCTGCTGGCACTATACGAGAGCAGTTGTTCACATCCTCACCAGTACTTCATGTTTTTCACCTGTTCTTGGTTCAGCCATTGTGGGGCCTGTGGATGAGTACTATATTCCGATTCATTCTGAATATTTTCTTGATGTCTAAGGAAGCTGAGCATCTTTTCATGTATGCTGGTCATTTGGACCTCCTCTTTTGGAAGTGTCTATTTAATTCTTGCCCATTCTCTATATATAATAACCTAAATTTTTTTAGTTATTTGGAAAAAGTGTATTAAATTATTAACTGTGGTTTCTTCTAGGGAGTGAAAATTTTTGGAAAGTGGGAGGTAGGTGGGAGGCATGGAAGAACATGGTTTTTTATACTTTTATACTCTACATTTCTTTGAAATCAGAGAACCTGAATGCACATAACAAAAAAACCTCATCCAAATCAGAAGCTGAGTATTCATTTAATACTAAAATTCTGTGTCTTATGAAGTGCTTGAATGGCAATTTCCTCTAGTAGGTTAAATATATAATTTGCTTTATATAATTTAATTCACAAGCAACTTTCTAGAAATATATACATTATATAATGTGATACAAGGTACTGTCACTAATTAATTAATTATTTTATATATAATAAAACCAAAGCAGTGGATGTATAATAATCACTTTATTTCTGTTGACTTTGATAGTTTTTTAAACCAACATATGATGTCATAGTTTTTTAATCTTGCTATATGCCTTCTTATCTGTTTTATCATTCATTTGCCTTGTTTACCTACTTAATGTTTTTCTAGCCCCCTTCCTCTAAAGGAGGACTTGAGATGGCTTGTGGAGAAACATATAAGCCAAAAAGCTGAATAAAATAGAGCAGATGAAAAAATGGAAAAGAAAGGAAAAGGGAATAAAACTAAGATAACAGACAGGGATAGTTAGCTTTTGAAAGCATATTGTAATGTCCTTTCATTTGCCAGAAGTCAGCCACAGTATTGACTCTGAGCTTCTTGGTGGCTATAAGAAATAAGAGAAAAATTACAACAAGTAAAAAAATATCTTCAAGATGTACAATGCCCACAGGTGAAAGCCAAGTGTTGTTTAGAAGAGCATCTTCCAAAACCAATACATTCAAGAAGTTGTTCCTGGAGGTCATCTTACGTGGATCTGACGTGGAGGACTGGATGATATATTGGTGATATTATATAAGATGAGACCAGAACACTTTCTCTCCCTTTGAAAATTCATGTAGAGATACCCAAATGGGAAAATGCTGCCAGAAATTAGAAGCAATCTCATTCACCTTTAACTTCTTTTCAACTCAAAGCCACTGGTAACATTTAATTTTAAGAAACAAAGTGTTTACTTCATAGTAACCACAGAAAGTTTGGTTCAAAAGTTATTTTAATTTACTAATATCTTAGATTAGAGAATATTGGTATTTAAAAACTTAATTACATTCATAGTTCATGAAAATCTTAAAGAGTCTGTGAAACTCTGTGTTCCAGGGTTTAAGCAAAATCCATGCAGATAAACAAAAACCAAAATGAGCAAGATATCTGAGATTTATTTACAATTCCCAGCTTTCTTGGGATTATTTGAAGTGAAAGGTTGACCTAACTACTGTCTTATCTGGGGGTTTATTAAGTTTACTAGAAATATGTTGATGATTTCATTTATGCTTATGACTCACAAAAGAGTTAATAAACAATTTTAACCACATTTACATGATGAATGTTGATTCCAAACTGAAAACCATCAAAACACAATCTAGAGCCTGTTTTTATCCTTTGAGATCACTATCTGAAAATAAGTTTGCAGAAATAAACAGCCTTAGTGACTCTAACTTATTGTAAGTGTCCATGATAGGACCAGTAGAATCAGCAGCCCAATATTATTGGTCATCAAAGTTTCTTTGATAAAATTCCCCACTATTCTTTCATGCTGCTCTGCTCCAAATTTATCTTTCTGAGCATGAAACTTCAAATTAAAATCTCTTCTTTTGGTCAAGGCTTAGTTTGTAGAGCAGTCTTGTCAAAATTCAAATATTTATTTGAGATGAGCAACAAATTAATTTACTAGAAGCTATTTATGTTTTCATAGGGACTAATTAAGTGGTTATACATTTTTAAAACAAATTACCTGTTTCATTTATATTTTTCCCCAAGAATTCCATATTTTGAAGGAGAGTGTATGTCAAATATTAAGTTCATTTATTCCCATTTTTATTACAAATACAAAATTAAGCTGCTGATTACAATTAAGATAATATCGAGTCAACATAGTTTCATTCAGTGGGGAGGAATTTGGTGTTTATATTTTCTATCTGGCTTTATTATGGATAGTGTGTATTTTGCTTTAGAAGAAAGTGAGTACACATAGATTTAGATGTAAATATGTCATAATACTATATGTATATACATATATATTCTAGAACCTTGCTTTAATTTTGAAACATAACTCAATGGTAAAAAAAAATCAAACAACACAGAAAGATATATAATGAAAAATTATTTGCAACAGATAAAACAGAAAAAAATTTAGTTAACATAAAATGAGATCTTAAAAACTGATTTATTAAAAAAACAAACAACCCAATAGTAAAATCGACATTTCAAAGATGGTTAAGAAGACACAATTCGAAAAATAAAAACAAAGTATTATAAACATATGAAAAGAGGCTCGAATTCATTCACTGCTAAGAAAATGTAAATCAAAATAATAAACCTTTTTTAATCTATCAGATTGGAAGAGATAGAACATGTTAATAGCATACATTATTAGTCAGGGTGTGGGGACAAAGACACTCTTGTTAAATGTCAACTGAGAATAAAATCTATTTTCAGGTCAATTTGACATATCTATAAAATTTTAAATGCATGTATCCTTTTGGCCAGAGATTCCAGTTTTAGAGGTGTATAGTTATAGACAAACTCACAAAATTTTGCTAAGTTACTGGATGAAAGCAAGTTAAAAATAATCCTGCATTCTTTGTTAACTTTTTAAAAATGATATATTGTTTCTATGCAGAAAAGTTTAATTTTTATGTGGTCATACTTATCCATTTGCTTATCACAGACAATTTACTGTCTTACATGGTTAACTCTTACGAGACAGGACAAAGCACCACCTCTTTATATTTGAGAAAACGGAGGCTCAGAGCATTTACCTAGGCAGAATGAAAGTAGAGATTTGATATCAGTTCTGACTTCAAAGCCTGTGATATTTTCACTGCATCATACCAATCTTGAAAAGTTGCAAGATGGAAACCTTGAAGGTCAGTTTGGGCATCTCCACCACCATTTGAATGCCTACCATTTTGGGGACCACCAGATGGGAAGCAACTACTGTTAGTGGCTAATGCACAGTTCCACTAGCAGATTCACTTATTTCACCTCTTGGATTTTGGTATATCAAGTACACATCCAAATCCTGCTCCACCATAGAATGTTGGAATAAATGAAATCACATACCCATATTTGGAAATGTATCTCTGAAGATGCTAATGTTTTCAGAGATTTCCAAATGGGAAACTAACATGTCAAAAAGGTCATGATAGCAAGCACATGGGGAGAGGGACACCCCCATAAAAATGATGGTATTGTATGGTTAATAACATTTGTAAACAGCCATTTGACAATATTATCAAAATTTAAATTCCACATGTTCCTAGAACCATCAATTCTACTTCTGGGATCATTCTACAGTACATTTACCCAGTACAAAAACATATGGACAATGGTATTTGTTTCACCCTTAATGTAATAGAGGTATCTGGATGACAAAATGTTCCTTAATATGGACCAGTTAAATAAAGAGTTCATGCGATGGAGTGCTTTGCAACTACGTAAAGAATGAGATACACCAGTCATCACTGATATGGGCTGCTGGCAGTGATTAAATAAAAATAGCTGCAGGAAAAAAAAAACCACAACACAACACCTAAAGTAGGAGCCAAATTCTGTAAAAATGTAGAGCAAAAAAGCTGGTTACCCCTAGGGGTAGAAACAGGGGAAGGGACAAGTGGGAGAAGATGAATGTTCACTCTTTATTCCATATTGTTCTGTGTACTATGTAACTTTTTTTCCCCAATGAATATGTAAAACTTTCACAAATTCATGCTTTATATAGTTTTGTTTTATTAGATTTTTTTTTCAGTGAGCAAGGACTTTTGTAATTTTTTAAAAGGCAATGACTTTTTTTAAAGGCAGTGATTTTTATAAAGATAAAAGTGGTACATATGCTTTAGTTTAAGAAACGGGTATTGGGGTCAAGCTGTATAGTCCACATATTGGAATAAACCTTTGAAGCAAAGTGAGGATGAAAGCTTGCTTGCATTAGCCATACAAAGCAATAGATTAGAGAGCTTTTCGAAAATTTGGCATTGTTATTAAACCAACTTTCTTGAGATGGCCTAGTACCATTTAAGCAAAAACAAAACACAGGTAATGATAGTTGTGTTAAAAATTGTCATAAGGACTCCCTTGGGTTCATAGAGATTCAACCCGTTCGTGTACTTTGAGGAAAGGAAGCGCTCAAGAGGAGTAAGTCTGGTCATTATTCCAGCTCCTATTTCTTTTCTTTCTTCTGAGTGCTGGCACCCACTCCTGTGCTTGGCAGAGTATTTTCTCAGCAAAAGTCACGTAGGAGTGATGCATTCTTTCTCATGGAAGAGTTGTCAGAATCCTTGACACATTTTAGGTTAAGGTTGGATTATGCTGTCATGGTAAAAAGTTTAGCTCAGGAGGTAATCTGTACTTTGTTCATTTATCCAGGCACAGGATTTACCAAAGAAAAACTCCATAAGTGTTGCTCCCTCGTGAAGTCAAAGCAGACACAATAGCTTTCCTTTTGAATGCTTCGCATGTGATGTGGTTTGTTATCCTACAATTTCTACCCCAAATGAAAAGCTTTTAGTTGGAAGCATGAAATGATTCTTTTACAAATACAAATTCTAAACATGCCAGAAAGGAGGCTGGGCTGGCCAGAAAGTGTGGGATGGTGCTGGTATCATTTACACTTAGTTGTTATGAATTGATAGGAATAACTCTGGGTGTTGCAGTAAGAGGTTCAGCCATGTTATCCTGAAGCAAAGCGTAATGATTATAGTCTCTTTCTTCTCAGACTCAGTTCCCACAGTTACCTTTCCTCCCAAGACCAGGAACATAAAACCCACACTCCTGTCCCACTGCCTTACCTTCTCTGGGTAAAACAGAAGTAGCTCAGAAACAGAACTCTGTCAGATGCTCTCATCATTCCCACATAACGATCACTGTCAAAGAAGGAAGAAGAATCCTTTTAAAGTTTTGTGAAATCAGGAACAGTCATCAAATAATTGAAATGATGGACAAAGTCAGAATTCATGAAATAAGAACTCTATGCAGTGGAGACTGATCTTTTTTTGTAGTGTTATTGGTAATAGAGTCAATAATTTGATGGAAGAGCCATTTCAACGTAGAACTGCAGGGAACTCAGATGGAGGGAATGAATGAGACCTGGGCAAAGAAAGAGTCAAGAAGGAAATCTGATCT
The DNA here is from genome assembly GCA_002007465.1 of Ailurus styani. Lineage (NCBI taxonomy): Eukaryota > Metazoa > Chordata > Mammalia > Carnivora > Ailuridae > Ailurus > Ailurus styani. The sequence goes on from LNAC01000198.1 coordinate 2,870,005, forward strand.
CATGCAATAAAATCAATGACCTAAGCCATGCTTCTGAACCCCAGTGATTGTCTGTATTTCATCATGTGTAATACTATCTAGGGTAAACTGCATTTCATTGTTTCAACCATCCTTAAAGACCCTCTTGTCTTTTTAAGGACCCCAGTTAGAGAATGCTGTGGGCATTATCTTAGAAAGTCATCTATGGCAGCTATGGTGGCGCTCAGATTTCCCTTCCAGAGGACTTTAATGACTGTGTGTGTGTGTGTGTGTGTGTGTGTGAGAGAGAGAGAGAGAGAGAGAGAGAGAGAGAGACAAAGAGAGAGACAGAGACAGAGAGAGAGTGTGTACAAGGGGTAGGGAGAGGGATTGGGGGAGGGACATCAGGAGGGAGTCTGATGCAAGACTCCATCCCAGAACATTGATTTCATGACCCGAGCCAAACGCAGACACTTACCCGACTTGAGCCACCCAGGCAGCCCTCCAGAGAACTTTATATGCAACTACCAGGGTTGGCAGACAGCCTCCAGTGGCCACACCTTTGACTGCCATATTTTTCATTCCAAGGCCACACTTTCTCCGGCTGCTCCCGGCCAGTGACTGGCTACTAGAGCTAGGCCATTTCTGCCTACAAGCAGACTCTGCTAAAGGCCAGTCTGTGCCTGGGGCTTCCCATCCACCTGACTGTGGGACCCTCAGAGCTGCACTATAGTCTAAGGCTCTTCCCACAGGATCATCCTTCCTTCCTCCTCTCCTTAGACAGGTACTCCAACTGCTTCATGGTGTGATGCTCCCTCGCTTATTCTGCTCCCTCTCCCCATGTCGTTCACAGTTGTCTCCTACAATAAATCCTTCTAACATCTAATTCCATCTTGGCATCTGCTTCTCAGGCAACTCGAAATGATATAGCATTTGAATGAAGTGGACTCCAACCTGCAATGGAGATAAAAGTTCTCCTATATACTTTTTTGAAGAATTTTTAAGCGCTGCTTAAAAGCTTGCCCCAACAAGAGTCACTGCTGTCTGGATCTGTTTTAGATTATTTACAAGGAGGCCTTGAGTAAGGGGCCCCTTTTACTGAACAATGGAGCTCTTGCTGTTTCGAATACTATGTGAAAGAGAATCCTCAGGGACTTAGCTTTCTTTCTGACCCAGATACAATTTGCCTATCAGCCAAAAAGAGTTGCATCAAAGCCAGTTGGCCATAACTGTTTATTGGCATCTCATTGGCAATACTTTGCAAACATATGTTTGATGTTCAGGTTCAGAGTTCTTACATGTTGAAATCTAACAACTGGATCCATCAAATTCTCAAGAATATGAGTATGATATTGGATTTTTCTTACATTTGCCTCTGCTTAAAATGATAACCTATTCATTGAGGATGCCAACGTCTGATTTTAATATGATTAGGTGCAGTTCCATTTAATTAAAAAAGATAAATCAAGAGGGCCAGTTTACTTAAAATTTTCAGTTACATACATATGTGTGTATAATATATTCATTGGCCCTGTAGATGAGTTCATGGCATCATCCACTTTTTACCTTCCATAGACCTCCTTTCAAAGTGGCTTGATCTTATATAGAAAGTGCCCCCAGGTTCAATACTATACCCTGTGCAACTAATGAGATTCACAAATATAATTTAAACAGCCTAAAGTATTTCTTGATAAAACTCTATTCAAAGTTAATTTTTAAGCTATTAAGAGCAGATTTTATTCACTATGTTTTACAATACCATCAGGAATTTTAGCACAGTGAATTTATATATTTCCTGGGGTATTTTATTATTTTCTGTATGTGATGACCTATTACACTGAATAGTTCACATAATTCACATTATGACCTTATGTGGTAGGCTATTTATTATCTCCAACTTAAGAAGCTGGGTTTTAGAGACATTGAGAGATTACCTCAAGGTTACATAGCTAGTTATCAGTTTAGCAAGGATTTGAATGGGGCTTACTCTGACCCCAAGTCTATGCTTTTACATATGTGTGGTACTTCACTCCCAAATGTCCAATCCTATAAAAGACAGGAGCCATGCTCCACATTAATGTAAGTCTCTTAACTTCTCTAGGAGAGTTCATAAAACAGAGTTTATAAAACCAGAAGTTGGCCTCAGGCCTTAGACCATCTCTAGGAGTCCCTTCTACTCTAACATTCCTTTACTCTAGAGTTAATCTGGATAAGTTCCTACCAAAACATAATCTGAAAGAAAAATTATATACAGCGTAGGGCACAAGCACTCGGCACATGCTGATCGGCTGCGCCGAGGCTTCTGAAATGTTCTCAAGTTTTATTCCTCCCTCTACCTTAAAATAGAGTATAAATGGCAAGAAAAAAATGTGTTTATAGCTTTGATGAATGCATGTCCTGTGCTCCTGTTGGGGAACATGATTAAGTTAAAAGCCATGAATAAGTCTCAAAACCAAGACATCATAATTGAAGATGAATGAATAGCTGTAAATTATATTTAAATATGCAAGTGAATTCACCCAAAGATTTAAAAAGGGCATATATCTTACAAAATTTACATCAGTGTTCCTTATTATAAGTTCTAGTTGAAGCAATAGTATTTGGGCATGTTCATTTTCTTACCTGCACTCATCCTGAAGTTTCTAGCCTGTTAATGTTAGTAAGTTATAATATCTGAGGTAAAGGCCATTTGAATCTAGAAATGGCCACTTCAAAGCTCTTCAGTAATCAGAGAGTGATCCAAATGGAAAGTCTCCTACAGGCAGTATGATATAAATTGTCCTCTTGGAAGGACTGTTATCTCATTTATCTTGTACTTGAAGACATAATTTCCATATAAAATATAGTCAATTTCATGTTCGTATTAGCAAATTGATGCCATATGGGCAGACGATTACTGTATAGGCCAGGTGGCACTGTGACACAATCATGTAATTTACTCCTCCGAGTTCTCTTCAGTTTCATTCATTTACTCCCATTGTTGTATTCTGCTGGAAGCCTGGTATGAATTTTCTGCCATTTTGGACAGTAATAGATTGCTGTTGAATAACCTGGTCATCCTCCACTTGCTATTACCAGACAAGCAATAAATAGGTGTACTGAAGAGTGAAGTCAATATTTAACTCAGCAAAGTACTGAGAGTCCTAAAAAATACTGAGCCCAGGATTTACTTTATAAAATTACTCTTTTCACGCCTTCTCTCTCCATCTGTTATTTTTTATCATCCGCTTCAAGTTAAAACCAAAACTTTTGCCCAATAGACCTGCCGTTGCATTTCTATTATTTGTTTAAAAATCAAATTGTGCAGCTTATTGAAAACATATTGAATGATCAAAATGAAATAAGTCTGTAAATCTCAGTCTTCCTTTCCTATTTTTTTCACAGTAGCAGCTGGAAGAGAAGCTTTCATGTTCTTTAGGAACAGACTGAAATTGCTCCTTCTTTTTTTGGGTACATTAAAACAGACCTGAAAATGTAATTTCCTTTTCTTTTCCCCATGAGGGGAGATAACCCAGATTTTAATATGGCAAATGGGCCTGTAAAACAAAATGGAGCTATCTCAATTTATATGGATGGTCTCTTTTTAATACACTGTCCCCACAACTAAGCAGAGAAACGTACATTTTTCTACCTAGTTGAAAGATTTAACAAAAGGAAATGGAAGAAACAAGCTAAAAATATTTTTCTCTCTTGCCAGAAACACACATACCCACCCCTTCCCTGGAGGTGCCACACAGCTGATATGGCTCTTGTTAAACAGTAACTAATAGCAAAATGTCAAGAGTCTAAAAGGAAATTGGTTTATGGTTCTCAATCCCAAAGTGAAATGCTGTAATGAAAGTCAAAGACAGCAAACATGTAACTCAATGTTAAGTCATGGAAGATAACTGTCAGAATTTCGGTTTTGTGAGAGAGATGAGTTCAGGCATGCCCATATTTTTCTCGGTGAATAATGCTTAAATTTTTAGCTGCTTAGTTTTCTGACTAATGCTGCAATCCTCCCATTCTGAGCCCATTTAGGATAACTTACCCATCATATAAAAGACATGTAATTTCAGATGATTATTTCATATTCATTAATCTCCCCTTAAACCTGCCATGCCTCTTGCTCATTTTTGGCTAGTGACATTGTTTCTTAGTTCACTAAGAAAGTTGAAACCATCAGAGGAGAGATTCCATAGACCTGCCCTCCACCATCACCACCTTCCAGCACCTATTCACATACATCTGTTATGATCAGTTTGTTTTTTTCACTCCTACTAAATCCAGACTTCTTTCTTGTGCACAAATTTCCACGTCATTTCACTCAGAACATTACTGTCTCCTTTCTCTCCTACTATCAACTTTTGTTTTCTCCTGAGTCATTCTTGTAAGTAGGCAGACATATTTTCATAATCTTCATATTAAGAAAATAAATTGGGGGTGCCTGGGTGGCTCAGTCAGTTAAGCATCTGACTCTCGATTTCAGCTCAGGTCACAGTCTCAGTGCAGTGAGGTTGAGCCCTGCATCAAGCTCCACACTGGACAAGGAGCCTGCAAGATTTTCTCTCTCCCTCTGCCTTTCTCCCTCCCCCTGCTCTCTCTCTCTCTCTCTCTCTCTCTCTCAGAAAAACTGTTCTTGATCTCACTTCCCCTCCATGCTATCACTCTATTATTTTTATCTGCCTTTGACAGCAAAACTTCTTGAAAGAGTTACTTATACTCACTATTTCCAACTCTTCTTCTCAACCTGCTCTTAATTTCACTCCATTCAGTAATTTCTTCCACAACTCCATTGATACTGGCTTTGCATAGGTGATCTATGAACTTCCCATTGCTAAATGCAATGATCAATTCTTAGTCCTCATTTTACTTAATCTATCAGCAGTATTTGAAATTTTTGAGAGATTTCAACTCCTAGATATTCCTTCTTTAATAGGCAAGCAGAGACATACAGATGGTTTTGAAGAGTCATTTGTTCTTCCCTTTGGATAGCTTAGTAAGACTGAATTAGCTCAACAGAAGAACTGGCAGATACCAGCTGCTAAGCTCCAGAGTGGACTTTCTAGGAGAGTCACTTTCTCAAGAAGGAAGCTTTCTTTGTTACAAGGTAATCTAGACACTGCTGCTTAGTACACCTCTGTTGTTCTGGAAGCCCTACATCCAGTCAACTAGCTTTTTGTTGTAACCGTAAATCACCTTTCCTTTGGGGAGCTAATCTGTAAGAATCTCAGTGCATGTGCTTCAGAACCAGTGAGACAGATCAAGATTTTTGCTGCACTTTCTGGAAAGAGGTCCTTGCTGTCTCCCCAGGGATCTGCATCTGAGAGGATGGGTGCAGATATACTGAATTCGTGCTGCTGGCAGTTGTGAGGGGAGAGGCTGGGTAAGAGTGGACTTGCCAAAGTCAGCGGCAAAACCTCAAACCAGAGGCCTGGCCTCATCTGAGCCTCTAGACTTCTCAGATATGTGAGCCAATTAATGTGTTTTCAGACTGAAGACGATTTGAGTTGGGTTTCCTTTCATTTCGCAGCTGCAAGATTCCTAATTGATAAACATGGAAGTAGGAAGCTAAGCTCAAGATATCATCTTACCTAGAAACCTTTCCTTTTATTTTGTTTGCATAGACTAACTTAATATTTTTAATGGATTCCATTTGACAATTTAGCATTATGCACTGAAATCAATTCTAAAAGAATTGATTTAAAGCCAATGACTATTTCATTTTTTTTTTTTTTAAAGATTTTATTTATTTATTTCACAGCGGGAGAGAGATCACAAGGAGGCAGAGAGGCAGGCAGAGAGAGAGAGGGGGAAGCAGGCTCCCTGCCAAGCAGAGAGCCCGATGCAGGCCTCGATCCCAGGACCCTGAGATCATGACCTGGGCCGAAAGCAGAGGCTTTAACCCACTGAGCCACCCAGGCGCCCGACTATTTCATTTTTGTAAATCAAATGGAAAAGTATGACAGCTGTTACTTCTGTTAGAATTTTAGTCAAATATCATTTAATAAGTCATTCAAAAAGTTTTATCAATAAGCATACTCTAAAGACCATTTATCCATTTATTTGTCTGCGGCCTTTCAGTTTGCTATAAATTTGAGTGGTCCCATTCTGAGAAAAACTGAATCTGAAATATTCTTACCCATTTCCTTCCTCAAAGTGCCCATTTGGTGCACTTGTTTCAAGATAACTCGGGGTGTAGAAAGAGTACCTACTTAAAGTCTGGAAACTGTGAAGAATTAGATATGTAACCTTGGACACATCAAAGAATAAAATTATATATCTATGCATGTAGTATACAAAAATAAGTTTCACATGGACAAAAAAGAACTAAACATGAGAAGCAAAATTTTAATCTGCCATTAGAATAAAGTATGGCTGCAAATATTTATGTGTTGGATGGAGAAGAGATTTTTAAACAGGGTCCAAAAAGCACAAATCAGAAGAGTAAAGTTTGACTATATCACCAATTAATCCTTCTATATAATTAGTCATCCCACAAACAAAGTGAAAAGGCAGTAATTAAACTTGGAGGAAAATATAGTTTCAATGTGCATAACAGATAATGGGTAAGTATCTACAGTGTGTTGAAACAAATTTTAAAAATCAAAAAGAAAAAAAGACTACTAAAAGAGAAATGAAGGAAAGAAAAGAATAGGGATGCCAGAAGTGGTCCAGCAACATAGGTGGTAAGATGATATAGAGCTTGTTACAGGCCCAGCTGCTACAAATTTCACTGAAGTTGACCTAGGAAAATTTCTTATTTGGGCAGAATGCTTTTATGGGTGCACTGACTCATTAATTTAAAAAATGGTGGTGGTAATGTGGGTGCTTCCAAAGACAGCAGAGCTGGCTGGTTACTGCTAAATTATACCGATGTCCTTCAGAGTAATAATGAATAACTTAGATCCACTAATAACAAGTTATACATTAAGCGTGAAGACTAGAAGTCTTCTCTGATAACTAACAAAGAGGCCCGTATCTCCTCCAGTGAGATTTTTGACACAGTTAAGCAGCAAACAATTGGCAGAGTTACAGGGTTATAGAGATCTTCAAATGTTCAGCCAAGACAGAACTCTTACACTAACAGACACCAGTTGGGAAAATCAAGGACCCTGAAATATTGGATAGAAATATCTGGGTGGATGCCCCTGAGGACGTTGGCCCTGAACCCTCCCAACTTACAGAGGTACCACAGTACCTAGTAAGTATTAGCACTTGCTGTGCCCTGCAGAACACCGCAGAGGTCCCTCTCCCGCAAGGCAGCAGGTGCCCACCCCTTGGAGTTGTCTGCATCTCCTCTCGTGGCTGCTATACCAATAACCAGCAAGGCCTTGCCAGGGCAGTGCTGAATCTGTAAAGAAGGAGAACATATTATAGATAAATGGAGCCATGAGAATTAGCTAGGTTGTATTGGCAGGAGCCATTGGAGTACTACTGGGATTGGATTTTGAGGGTGCGTGATCAAGGAGGCCAGCATGTAAGACCAAGCAAGAATTTACTGACTTAGGGTCAGTTTATCAATACATAGGATTTATCAACTTGACCAGGCCTCAGTGAATGGGGCAAACTCACAGCGAGGGTGTTTCTTAGAGGTCTGGAAGAAGCTATAACCAATGCCGAGTGAGGCAGAAATGCCCAGACTGCCCTGGCAGACAACAAAGGAAGAAATGAAGAGGCTGCTGAAAAGAAGGCCTATCAGAATGGATATATTATATGAGGCCACAAAAGCCAACAGAGGACTGTGTTCCACCAGAGCCCAGAGGACACACTACTCACGAAGGCTATTAAGAATGCATGAGTGAGGGCGCGTGGGTGGCTCAGTTGTTAAGCATCTGCCTTCGGCTCAGGTCATGGTCCCAGGGTCCTGGAAGCGAGTCCCGCATTGGGCTCTCAGCTCGGGGGAGTCTGCTTCCCCTCTCCCACTCCCCCTGCTTATGTTGCCTCTCTCACTGTGTCTCTCTCTGTCAAATAAATAAGTAAAATCTTTAAAAAAAAAATGCACAAGTGAGGAGGACACCAGCCAGCAGCACCCAAAAATATGGTCGTAGATCTCCTTTGTTGACCTGTGTTAATAGTAAATGAAGTGATCACAGAGCTAGGTTCGTTAATATCATGGGAAGGTGGGGCCTGAAATGATAAAAGCCAATTGGCCATGCTTAACTGATAGGAGCCAGGCAACTGAAATTACCAGAATGCCCGGCAAGGTTGCAAAGGTAGCCAAGAGGCCTTACCTGGTAAGGAGTTGCAGAAAATGTAAATAGAACATGACATCCCCAGAGGCACATCTGAGGGCAGTCAACAAGCGTGTGCCTTACCATCTGCAACCAAACCAAACCAAACCAAACAAAAAACAACCAAAGTAATTCTGGAATACTGGCTAAAGTCCAGCTCCTAGTGGGCCCACTGTGCTTATTTCCCCAGTCCCCGAATGTATAATTGCAATTGTTACACTTGGCATTAAAGTCATACGCCCCACAAACACACATATAAACTGGTCCTTTGCCTCTGCAGTAAGAGCCATCATAATGGAGACAGTCAAGTGGAAAACTGTGAAACTACCCCCTACCCTGGTTAAGAGAGTAAATCAAAAAACAATGTGACAGTTGGGTGAGATGGCAGAAATAAGTGCCTCCATTAAAAATCTAAAAGATCGCAGGGATAGTGTTCCCTTTCATATTTCTGTTCAGTGTGCCAGTCTGACCTCAGCAGACTATGAATCCTTGGGAATGACTAAGGACTTAACCAAGTAGCAGCCTCAGCACAGTGGGGGTGCTTGAATGGCCAAAGAGGGCATTGCCGTTGGAAGAACAGATGAGTAACGCCTCAGGTACATGGTGTTCAATCATTCATCTGCAGAATACATCCTTTTCAATGTGAATCAGGAGAGAGGATCAGAAACGGATTGCATTCTTGTGGGACAGCATAATTCATTTACGGTTTTGCCTTAGGGCTCTGTTAACTCTTCTGCTTTCTGCCATGATATGGTCTGAACAGCCTGGGCATTCTACAGAACATCACACAAATTATTATACAAATGGCATCAGGTTAATTGGGCAAAACAAACAAGAGGTAACTAATATGCTGGAAGCCTTGGAAAGATACACATGTTGCAGAGGGTGGAAGATAAACCTTAGGAAGATTCAAGTGCCTGCCATTCAGTGATGAGCTTAAGGAGCCACAATCAAGGGCATGCTGATATTTCATACAAAGGAAAAGCCAAATTTTGCACTTCTCCTGTCCCCCCACCCCCACCCTGCTGCCCCATTCTCTGTCCCAACAAGAAGAAAGCATAAAGCTTGATGTAGTCTCTTGCTTCTGGGTTCCCTGTGAACAGGACTTCCATAACTGGGATCTCTGGGCTGGGTAACTGGTAGAGGGTAAAGTCGTTAAAGGAACTAGGAGAGGTAGAGGAGGACAGTTGTTTTTTGTTCTGTTTTGTTTTAATTTTTTATTTGACAGTTTTGCTTGAGGGTTGAGGGAGACTTGAGGCTACAATACCCATAACCTCTGACTCAGATCAGAAAAGGCCCCAAGACACAGAAGGGCTGTATGAGTGTAGGTGTAAATGGGGACAAATAACCTTATCAAAGAGAGTTGCAGGGATAGAAACCCAGATGAACATTCTTCTAGCATGACACTGCTTAGACTGTGTGACGGTTTTGAGGGGAGTTATTTCACTACAGCCATTATATGATGTTGATGTAAATAATGCTTATTTACGTTAAGTTTGTACTAACCTCCAGTGGATGACATTTTATAGGGACATTGTAAAGCTTTTGTTTACTCATCAAGATCAGAAAACTTTATGAAAACATCCTGCATTAGTACCAAATGTTTTCAGTGAGTTTGAGAAAAAGGTTGGACCACCAGAAATGATGGCTATGTTGAAATCTAGACATAATTAAATGACAGTAGGTTGGAAACCCTATGTAATATCTTTCTGTATCATGTATGTAATTTATTTTTATAATGTGAAGGTGAAACTTCTTCAGTTTTATTTATTTATTTTTTAACATCTTAACTTTATTTTATTTTTTTCAGTGTTCCAAGATTCATTGTTTATGCACCACACACTTATTCAGTTTTAAAGTTGTATAAGGACCTTTTATAAACCATACAAGGGAGGGAAACAAAGAAAGGTTTTGGAGGAACTTTTTTGCTGGATACTCTCGAGTGCATTTTTAATTTTGATCCATGTGTATGTATCTTCTAGTTTGAAAAAAATAAATGTTGAAAAACACACAGAAATTAAAAAAACAGTGCTATTCACAAAGTCCTCTAAATTATAACATGCATAGGAATAAAATTTAGCAAGAAAGAGACAGGACTTTCATAAGAAAAACTATAAGATATACTTTAAAAACATACAGTAAAACTTGAATAGAAAACAAAAATCTATGTTCCTGGTTGAAGGATTTACTATAAAATGTAAATCCTTCCCAAATTAAAAAAAAATTCAAAACAATTCCAATCAGAATTTCAATGGGCTGGGACAAAAGCATTTTAAAGTATACACTGAAGCATAACTGATTAATAACCAAGACAATTAAAAACAAACAATATTGGTGAAGGATCTGATCTACTGGATATCAAAAATTTGCTATAATATTTTCATAACTTACTATTTTGAATAGTATACCATTGAAATTTATTTTTATTTATCAAAAACATACAATCATCTCTATGTCATAGACATAGTTTTTTCCCCAAGATTATTTATTTATTTATTTATTTATTTATTTATCTATCTATCTGAAGAGAGCACAAGCATGAGAGCAGAGGGAGAACACAAGGAGGGAGGGAGAGAGGCAGGAGAAGACTCTCAGGTGAGCAGGGAGCAGAATGGAGCACTGATCCCAGCTGCTGTCGCCTCTCCCCCCACCCCAGGACCATGACCTGAGCTGAAGGCCTATGCTTACCCGACTGAGCCACCCAGGCACCCCTTGGAGACATGGTTCTAAGTGCTTTATAAACATTAACTCACTTCATTCTTAGACAACTCCTTGAGAAAGATATTGTTATTATTTCCATTTCATAGGTGAAGAAACTAAGGCCAAAGAACCTTGCCCAAGGTCACACAGTCAATATATAGGAGAACCTGGGTTCAGAGATGCCCTTGATTAGCATATTATGCAACCTCTCAAAAGCAAATAAATCAGTGAGCCAGAACAGAGTCTAGAAATGGATCTGTTACTGGATGGTGGGCTATGGAATTCCTGAGTCCTTGACTTCTCGAAGGAAAGAATTCAGCCCCAATACTGAACAGAGAATTAAAGTAGTAAAGAGTTTTTATTTAGCACAAAGCGACAGTACTGCCCCAAGGATTGGTGGCAGTGCTCTGAGCTTCTCACTGTGTTCTTTTATGAGGATTTATTTGGTGTCCTCCCTCCCAACTCATTTTGTCACTCCACCCTTGGATCTGCCTTGTTTTCCTACCCTCAACCTTTTGCTCAAGTTTGTGTTAGTCATTTTCCCATGAGCACCTAAACCCAACCTATGGCAGTGCAACGATATTATATTATAATAGCCTCAGGGTAATTAGCAGACAAGGTCTTTCTTAAGTGAGCACACTCCAAAGTTGGGGAATTCCTTGTAGCCTGTGTCTTCTGCATGTCAGTCTCTGCTAAACCACAGAAGGGGTTGATTTAAGGGAGTTGGGGCAGTCTCAGGGTGGAGACCAGGTGGTCTCTGGCAATTGTCCATTTGTTGTTCTGTCATTCTCCTTTCTCCCCTCCTGCTCCTGTCTATCTATCTGACTACTCTAACAGATCCAATGGCAAACCAGATCTTATTAGATGAAAAGAGTGGTGTTTCTACTCAGGAGAAGATTGCTCTCTGGTGCTGATACAACTGGTTCTTCAACAAAATAACTTGCTCAGAGTCCTATCTGTACGGCCAGAACTGGAGAATACTGAATCTTCATCAGTAATAGAATTGCGGAGTAAATTATGAGATATTAATACTATGAAATATAACACAACTATTAAAAAGGAGTCATATCTACATCTACTGACCTGACAGAATAGCTACATTTTTAAGTGGAAAAAAAAGAACAAATTGAAGGGTAATAGGTATTTAAATATATAAATATATATGTATATGCGTGCATTTGAATGAAGAGGGAGAACTATATAGAAGGATATACACCATGGTGTTATCATTGCCAACTTTAGGAAATAGTGAGTGAGAGAATGTTGGTGACCGGGAGCGGAGAGGACTTGTTAATGATTTCCATATTTTTTTGTTCTTCACTTGTTACAATAATTTTCACTTCTGAAAAAATCCAAAATAAATTTTGGACTTTATAAAAACTGAGCATTTTAACTGACTATTTAATACTTTATTACATAAAATGTTTGGTTACTAAACATTTTTTAAGATTTTTTTTATCTTAAGATTCATTTTTTTAAGTTTTTTTTAAGATTTATTTTTTTAAAGATTCTTTTAAAGATTTATTTATTTATTTTAGGGGTGGGGCAGAGGGAGGGAGAGAGAGACAATCTCAGACAAACTCCCTGCTGAGTGTTGAGCTGGACACAGGGCTCAATCTCACAACCTGAGATCATGTTCTGAGCCAAAATCAAGAATCTGATGTTTAACTGACTGAGCCACCCAAGCCCCTGAAGTTACCAAACTTTTAATGTCTGCTTCTAGTATACAAATTTTATCTTTCAGGTCTCATTTTCATCTTTAGTTATTTACTGTAAATAAAATATTACTGTCTTTTATTTGAGAAAATGTTCTTGTAAAAATCAAAATTTTCATGTATGAAGTTGAATATAAAATGTATTCTTTCTTTAAAAGTAAACTTTTTTTTTTAAGATTTTATTTATGTATTTGAGAGAGGGAGAGAAAGCATGAATGGGGGGGGAGGGACAGAAGGAGAGGGAGAAGCAGACTCCCCGCCGATAAAATAAACCTACTTCTAAAAACAAACAAAGTAGAGGTGTCTGGGTGGCTCAGTGGGTTAAAGCCTCTGCCTTTGGCTCAGGGTCCTGGGATCAAGTCCCGCATTGGGCTCCCTGCTTAGCAGGGAGACTGCTTCCTTTTCTTTCTCTGCCTGCCTCTCTGCCTACTTGTAATCTCTCTCTGTCAAATAAATAAATGAATAAATCTTAAAAAAAAACAAAAACAAAGTAAACCTACTTCTGAAAAAAGAGCCAATACCATTCTTCCAAAAATGGCAACAGCATCGAAGTTTGTTGGGTGTGTACAGTAAGAAGTTATGTCATTAGGGAGATTGTAAAGTAAGGACTTTAGTAAGAGGGAAACTAAATCCAGTTAGATTGGGATTGTTCTCTCTCTCCTCTGTGCTGAATAATTTCTGTTTATGCCTCCAGACCACTGTTCATTCTTCTTTACCATGCTTTGAACCCAGGAGACTGGCTTCTGGGTTGCATCAACCAGGTTCCCTTGTCCTCTGGCTTCCAGTTGGGTTCACCCAATGGGAGACATTGGTGAGAGAGTGGAGGCCAAGAAGAGAGAATGCTCTGAGTATTTATTCTCTACACCCCAGCCCCACTTCCTCTCTATTGGGCTGACAGTAGCTCTGTTCCTCCATGCCAGCTGAAGGGAGATTAGTCTCCCATGATTCCAGCTCTTTTTGTGTTCTGGTCACTGCAATCCTCTCCTATGCTCTTGCTTCCTCCTTCATACCCTTCAGGGAAACCATGTGTTCTGATTTCCTTTAACTTTTTCCACATCTTTGTAAATAGTCATTTACTTTAAATATGCTATCTGACTCCTGTTGGGATGCTCACTAATATGTTCTCTCACCGCTTACATGTGGGAGTAATCTATATCGCTATTTTTTCATACTTTTTTCCTCTGGTAAAATGACCCCTTCCTGAAACTTCAACCACAAATTTCTTAGTCAAATTATGTTTCTTCTGTTCTAGATAGCAAAATACCAAACCTGTGAAGATACCACTGCATCTCTATAGAGAAATAGGAAGGAGACTTAATGATCTGATAACTGACAATATATTTGATAATGTTTAGCAACTGGAACTCCTGAGGTGGTTAATTACTTTAACTTTGCCTTCCATCTGTGGATAGGAAATGGGAAGGAGTTTCATTGTGCATGACCTTGACACTGTAGGTGTCTGGCCTAACCAGTTCTAACTAATTAATTCCTTAGCTGGGGATTGCTGAGGGACACATTTACTCAGCAGCTCTCCTTTTCTGAGAGCTGTAACTGCAGCAGTGGAACTTAATCTATTGCTGTTATCATGGAAGAGGGGTAAAGATGTTATGGGGCACTGAGGAAGAATAGTGATTGGGAATCCCTTGAGCTTGAATCATCTGGAGAAATAAATCTTGGATGCAGTCATTTTTATGGAGTAACCATACCAACTCAAGCAAATATGAACCTTTTCAGTTAGAGGCATTTTGTGTCATCAGTTTTCTGAAAGGCTTTGATTGTGGGACTTCTTCATAAACTCTCTCTAGAAGAAGATGTCTGGTTCAGAATAACATATGCTAAAACTTTAAATGGGGATGAAGAATCAACCCTTAGAAATGATCTTATGGGCTTCTCCTAGGCAAATCCTATTAGATCTTTTTTCAGATTTAGAAAATGTACAAGACAAGTTATTTACCTCTTTAATTAATTTATTGTTGGTAAAATCTCTTTAGTCTTTTTTTGCATGATCTTATGATGACTAAAATCATTTGAAAAGGGGGTTGCCAAAAAAGGTTTCTTGGAGGTGAGAAGAAGGTAGGGAATGATTGTTTTATAGTTTTCTAATCTCTTTATCATAAGCATTCATGTATGGAAGAGCATTTGCACAGGTACTAATTCTCTGGGTGGGGATTATGTGGTAGAGAGCCTGTGAAAAGATCTATGGTCCTGACCAGCTGGACAGGGATGTGAAGGTCAGAGAACTACCTCAACTTCAAGCTATTGGACAGTAGAAATAATTGCATCCCAGCAATCAGAACAAAAATATACAGGAACTGACTAAATATGGTTACTACCTTGCTTTTTTCCATAGGCAATTCTATTTCTTCTGTTATTTCAGCTATAAAAATAAGGATTTTTGTTGATGCACTTAAGATCATCCAACATAAGACACACTATAGCTCACTATATAGTTCAAATTGGAACTGCTTCCAAGAAAACTAACTACTATTATCATATGGCTTTCTTTATCCATTTCCACATTTCCCCCGACCCTTGAATTTCATTAAGAGAAAGAAAACACATTCAAGCAGCTATGTACATGGATTCCCATGAAAGCCAAATTAAACTGAAGAGACAATGAAGATATATCTTGTTATAATGCATGATTTCACTTCCTCATTTTCTTTAGAGCTACCCTGAATCCTTTCAGAACTTGACCACTTCTCCCCCTCCAACTCTCTCCCTCCCTCTACCTTCCTCTCTCTCTCTGTCTATGCTTTATCTCTCCCATCAGTTATCTTTAATTTAGACATAACTTAAGGCTAGAGCCATTTTTTTTATTCTTTCTCTTTGGAAACACTTTATCTTGGCATTGTTTCTCAAAGTGTGGTCCATAGACTACCTGAAGCAGAACTACCTGAGATATTTAATGCACAAATGAAGATAACCATGTTCCACTTTCTACAAACTAAATCCAAATCTCTGGGAATGGGGATCCAGATTTATACATGTGCCATGCAGAGATGGGATTCCCATGCAGAGAAGTGGTCTGGACATAATATTCAACACGGATGAATTATTTTAGAAAGCTAGTGATTTCCAGATGAGAAGCAATCCCAGCAGTCATTTCTTTAATCAACAACTGTTTAAAAGACACTTACTATGGGCCAGGAACTCAACTGGACACAAAGATATTATAGTTAGCAAAGCAGACATTATCTTGCTTTCATGGTGCTTTCAGACTAATGGGAAAGAAAGATATTGATCAATTAATCATCTAGATTAGTGTAAAACAAAACTGTGTCACGCTGTGAAGTAGTATATAGAGAGCCATATGATACAATAGAACTTTGAATTCAAAAAGGCTTTCTGAGAAAAAGTCACACTGAAGTCACACTTAAGTTGAACTAGGAAAAAAACGGGAGAGAATTTTCTTTCTAGGTGAAAGGAATATCACGTGCTAAGCCCTGTGACCAGTGCAGTGCATGGGACAGAGTGGAGACCTGGGTGACTACTTCTGAAACAGTGGGGAAGGGATATGTAGTGCAGGGTAAGAAGAAGCTTGCCCTTGTGGGGCTTATAGGACATTTTTATGCAGTTTCTCAGATTGTAAAAATGGGTTTCTGGATGATGACCTGTTTTGCTACAACAATGCATCATGATAGAATTCAAAGATTACTTGAGAGACGTTAAGACATTTGTTACCCTATCCGACCACTGACTAGCTGCATGATAAGTTATTTGGCTTCCATGAAAGTCAACTTCCTTACCTATAAAGCATGGATAATAAAACTGTACTGTCGTTGTGAGGACCAAAATGAGAGTGAGGGATGTGCAAGCGCTTTGAAAAACGCTACCCACTGTGGGTATAAGAGACTACTGATTTTTACTGTATGCTATCAAAATGGTTTTTCTGCTTTAACCTTTATTGTTTCACAGAACAGGGAAGTTACCCATTTCTGAAGGTCTGCTGTGAACTCAGCTCTTGATCTTTGCTTCTACTGGCTTTTACCCACTATTTCTTGCTACTTCTCTGAGCTCTGCCTCTTATGATGGCCCTAGCCTCTTCAGCGTCAAATCACCATTGTCTCAGTTTGTAGTTGTTAAAAAGCACTCTGAGGATATATTTTCCCTGAGTTTCTGGTATCTTTTCCTTTCCTTCTTCTTTTCACCTTTTTGTGGTCCCAATGTTTTTTATTCTTATGTCTTTTATTTCAATCTAGAATTCAAGCAACTGAAAATATGTTTAAAACACCCGAAGACTGCCCCTTGCTCAGTATCCCTTTCTCAGATCTTTAGTTTTAGAAAGTTCTTGCTTGCCTCACCTTCAGTGTCAGGTTTGGTTCTACTTGAAAACAGAGCATTAGGTCCCATTAATTCATATGGCATTGAGTTCATACATTTTCAGAAATACTGAAACTGTAAAATCTGTCTGTATTTCTCCCCTTCTTTTGCCCTGGCCTTCTCCACTGTTATAAGCAGCACTGACTTACCTTATTTTCCATGCATATTCAACTTGAAAAATATACAGAGATTTAGACTTGACTTACAATGAACTCTGCTAGTCTTTCAGACTAGCTGAGTCTTCTAATTAAGGCTATTCCTCATCACTACCATGTGGCAGACCAGGAAGAAGTGGATGGTGACTCTCTCAAGTCCTTAAAGAGCAAGGCTTTGTCTTTTATTTCTTCCATAACCTTCAAAGTTCAGGGCTGAGTGCACAGTTAGTCTTAGGCCTGGTGCCAGATCAGGGAATAAGTGAGTGAACATCTCAAAGTTATCCTTTCTAGACCTCTACATGGCTGTAGTTGTGACTCTCTTTATCTAATGGCAAACTTGACATTCAACAGTTTCTTCTAATTCATTTAAACCTATTTCAGGTTTAATGGGGAATTACCTGCCCCCCTCCCATTCTGCTCTGCCTCAAAGCCAGGCACCATTCCACGGCTCTTTTGGTTCATGGCAAGTTTTTTGCCTTCTCTAGACAATTTGTTCTTCATTTCATTCTGGCAGTATCTCAATTCTGGAGGACTTGGCAATAATCCCCAAACGCTTTGCATATGTTTTCCCATAAAGACTGAAAGGAACTTAAACAAATTTAGGAATAGCCACATCCTACAGTGTAAAGTAAAAAGTATGCATATTAAAATTCATCATGGTCTCAGCTTATTTGGTTACAAAAATCAGTTTTAGTTCATGTGTCCAATATCTAAATTAAAAAAAAATGTGGGCCAGGAAAAAAAAAAGTAAGCCACGTAAAAACCAGACAGTAGCTCTTGGAAGACCTGTATTCTTCTATTTTCTTTCTGACCTGAGAAGGAATTGATATTAAGGGAAAAACCAAAGTAGAATTTATCTGCTACAGGAGGGCAATTATGGCCTCCTGGGCTTTGTCTGGATGGAGGTGCCAGAGTCAGTTTAAGCAGAGTCAAGATGGTTGGTTAGGGAAATGTCTCAGTAGTCAAAAGAGCTGAAATGACTAGATGTCTGTGCTATTATGCCATCATTTTGATTTTCTATTATTGGGCCTAATCATTTTTTAAAAGATTAACCAATGAAACATAAGCATGACCTAAAAATCAAGTCTGTGGAATTATCAGTCCTACATGGTTGATGGAAACTATAGACGGGATAGAATAAATCTGCCTTTGCGGGCCTTATTCTCTAAGGGGTGGGAATTATAACTTGCTTCTAACCAATAGAATACAGCAGATATATCACAAAACCAAACAGTAGGGGATAGAAGGAAGGAGGAAAGGACCTCACCAAAGTCGCTTTGAGAAATAATGTTTTGACTGAAAAGAAGTAGACTAAATAGAAATTTAGAAATTCTGACTTTGTTTTTATACAATAGTTGATAAATAAATATATGTATTGTAAGTGATAAGAACCAGGTTTCTCACTATCAGAAAAAGAAATTACAAATAAGGAAAAGGAGGAAAGTAGAATGAATGTTATGGGGATGGATTGGTATCAGATTCATCAAAATTACTCATGTTTCTTTTTCAATACTCATGCAGATAATGAACTAACTAAATAGAAGTTTATTGGCTGTATCCCCTGAGAATGGCTAGAATAGTGATGTCCCAGTAGGAACAAGCACATCTAATACCCATATTTTGTTTTCTAAGTACCACTCTCCAGTTAAAAACAAACAAACAAAAACTGGACTCCATAGAGAACTAGTTTATTCCAGGACTGAGTCAAGGAAAACACAGGATTAACCTGAGCATCTTGTAGTGTCTGAAATAAGTAAGTGCCAAAAAAACAAATAAAAAATGAGATCATACCAAAAGGACACAGGAGCTACACTAAAAAAGTTCCCAATGGCCAAATTTAGATCAACTTGAGAACAAAATAAATAATGATGGTATTGGATTATAACCCAAAGAATAAAATAAATATCTATGAGTGCATACTGATACAAATAAAAATAAACAAATGATTTAGAAGTGACAGCTTATGAAAGAATTTCAGTTAATAAATGGAAAAGGAATGATGGAAACAGAAAAATCATTATTAGACTATCATAGTAAGAATTGCTGCAGGCAAGGTCCATTATGGATGCTTAACTCTGTTGGCTAAAGTCTAGTCGAAACAGAGTATTTCCATAACTCCAAAGCATCTTTGTCAAAGTTGTCATTTCAAAAGGAAAAATAGCATGTTTCCACGTTAGTCAAGTGATCAAGGTTCACATCACTAATAACAGTGACATCATGTTTGATGAGATGATACCCTGAGAAGGGGCAGCATGCTTTTGTAGCCTTCCCAGTAATACATAATTTCAATCTAATCATAGAAAACATCTGGGGGGTGCCTGGGTGGTTCAGTGGGTTAAGCCTCTGCCTTCCGCCCAGGTCATGATCTCAGGGTCCTGGGATCAAGCCCTGCATCCAGCTCCGTGCTCAGCAGGGAGACTGCTTCCTCCTCTCTTTTTGCCTGCCTCTCTGCCTACTTGTGATCTCTCTCTCTCTCTCTCTCTGTCAAAATAAATAAATAAAAATCTTTAAAAAAATAATAAAAAAGAAAACATCTGATAAACTTAAATTGAAGAATATTCTTCAAAAATAATGGGCCAGTACTTTTCAAAAAATGTCAAGGTTGAAGCAAGATGGCAGAGGAGTAGGAGACCTACATTTCGTCTGGTCCCAGGAATTCAGCTCGATAGTTATCAAACCACTCTGAACACCTACAAACTCAACAGGAGATCGAAGAAAAGAATAGCAATTCTATGAACAATGCTAAGAAAATAAGAGCAATTCTATGAATAGAATTCTTTTCTGTTCCACTTTCTGGAAGTCTCTTTTCTTAAAAAAAAAAAATGTCAAGCTTATGCAACATAAGAGTAAACTAAGGAATTGTCACAGAGTGGAGGAGACCAAGGAGACATTACATCTAAATTAAGGGTGGGCAAAGTTTTTCTATAAAGGGACACATTGTAAATATTTTAGACTTTGTAAGCCACATAACCTTTGTACAATTATTCATTACTGCCAATTTAATATAAAAGCAGACAGAGATAATATGTAAATATATGATCTTGGTCATGTTCCAACAGAAGCTTATTTATAAAAACAGACTCTGGGCCAGTTTGACCCATGGGGCCATAGTTTGCTGACCTCTACAATGCACTGTAGTATCCTTCTACAGAAAAAGAACAGTTAGTGGAAAAAACTGATAAAATATAAATGAGTTCTGCCTTTTAGTTAATAGAATTATACCAAGATTAATTTCTTAGTTTTCATAAGTGTTTCATGGTTATGTAAAATGTAAATATTTGAAAACTGGAAAATAGTGTATAGAAACTTTATACTATTTTGCTACTCTTCTGGAAGTTTAAAATTATCTTTAAAAAAACTCTAAGAAATCACTTAGTCAAATATATACATTCATACTTAAAAACATACATACATAAATGGAATTGAAGACGGCTAGGAGAGAGAAGACCCAGGGTTAGTTACTACAGGAAAAGTCAATAATACTAACTTAGCCAGAAGCATAATATTTGTTGACCTTGTGAGCTTTGAAAACTACTACATATTGAACTCTTATTTAAGTTTTTGTTCAAGTTACTAAAATTTTTCCCCGTAAACATTTTTATTTTTTCCAATGGTAATAGATGGGCCAGGAGCCATTAGGAGTCTTTTTGAAATAACTCACATAAAAATTGCTCACTTGCACAACTATAAACTACTACAAGATACACAGTTATGAGCTGGTCAAAGCAGTTTCTTCTCATCATTGTTGAATGAGCCTTTGATTGATTCCAGGGTGACCAGTCAATTTATTTAGATGCCAAGGCCTTTTGTGTCGTTAGGAACACAAAAAGACCTCTCAAAAAGACAAAGGAAGATATCTCTACATATACACATGCCCAGATTTCATTCTACATTCCCTTTAAATCCACTTAAAAATGCTTAATTGTTTTCCTAAGAAATTTAGAAATATGGGAAGGAAATGGAGAGGGATTGTGGCATTTGGACTTAGGCTGGAATTGAAACACCGACTTCTTCCCTTGGTGAGAATCATGTATAATTATCTGCATGTGTATATCTGCATACCTACATATATGTATTTGTTTGTTCTTATATTGTTAAATTATACTTGGAGGATCTTAGATTACTTTCCTTGGAAGCATCTGAACACATAAGCCATCAGCCAATCAACAAACCCTTACTGAGTAATTGCTATGTAATAACTCTCTTTCACACCCTATCTTACCCCATGCAAATCCTGTTGCTAACTCTGAAATCCATCACAAATGTAACCATTTTTCCAATGTATCCTAAGTCCCGAACTAGTACAAACCACCATTATTCCTTGCCATTATTCCTGCATCACCTCTTTGTCTGCCAGGGGCCACTTTTCAGTTTGTTCTTCATATAGTAGCCAGAGTGGTTGTTCAAAACTGGAATTCAGGTCACATGACTTCTTTGATTAAAACCCTCTTATATTTTCCTACTCATTAAAAGTAAATCTGAAATCCTTTTCAATGACTACACAATCTTACACAGTCTCCCTGCTTACCTCTCTAGTCTGATACTATTACTCCTTTTATCCAGAATATCATTCTCCCAGATATTTTTGTGGCTTGTTTGTTTTTAGATCTCAGTTCAGATGTCAGAAACCCCTCCTGAGCAGAAATAAATTTGATCCCACCCCATCAATCTCTATCTCATTACATTTTTTTTCCTTCATAGTACTTGCTACTCTCTGCAATTACCCTCTTTGTTTCCTTTCATTTGGCTATTTTCTCTAACTAGTCCCTTAAGGATAGGGACTGTATCTGTCTTGCTTGTCATTGTACTTCTAAAGTCCAACATTGTATTTGGCAGAAATGTGTGGTCAATAAATATTTCTTGGTGAAAATAATATGTAAATGAATTAATGTAAAGCACTGTGCTGAGCAACATAACAAGTGTTCAAGACTGATTTCTGGACTCATAGAGCTTATAATTTGGTAATAGTCATATTAGGGAACACAATAGGGTGCATCTACATGACATATTGTAAAGGTCTTAAAAGACAAGGGTAATGCTGTGTTAGGATTCATAGGAAGGGTGGGTGGATTCTGATGAAGAAGATCAAAGTGATGTCATTCAGATTATGCTTTAACAAGGGAGAGTAAACTTTTATATACAAAAACCTGCAAAAGGGCTGTCTGCAAAAGGGGTGGGTAGACTGCCCTTTCCATTCATCCCTCTGGGCCAAAGGAGTAGCAGTAGTGTGTCCCATCACTGAATGTAGCAGTAGATGCAGACAGTGGGAAAGGGAGCCAAGGATGCAGGGTTTGTGAGGTCAATTAAGAGGTCATCTTCTCATTAAGTCATAACTGGAACTATGGAAGTGGAAGAAATCTGGGGGGCAAAGAGAGAAAGTGATACAAATGAAGGTAGCATAATTATATTTAGGGAAAGGTAAACATAAAGTCACTACCAAAGAGAGGCAGAAAGAGAGAGAGAAAAAAAAGAGAGAGTAAGAATGGTCAGAGAGGTAGAAGAGAGCATGTAATGGGAACTCATATTATTTATCATCTCTTTGTCGTCTGTTTTGAAACTAACAAACAAATGGAAACATTCCCTAGTAGTTTAAGTAGGAGGATTATAGAAACCAAGGGAAAAGAGCTTCAAGAATGAAGAATTGGTCAACAGGGTCAAAGAACAAGTTATAGAGAACTGGGAATTGGATTTGGCAATCAGGAGGTTATTGCTGACCTCTGGGAACAGTTTCAGAGGAGTGCTGGAGGGAGATGCCAAAGTGCAGTGGGGTAAAGACTGAGTGGCAGGTAGTCAAGTAGAGGGAAGGCAGTCAGTTCAGCTTTGTATTTCAAGAAGTTTGGTGGTAAATGAAGTTACAAAAAGGTGTGTTTTATTTTTTGTTTTGTTTTGTTTTTGGTGGGAAGACTCATAGCAATTTCAAGTTATCTTAGGGAAAAGGGTATCTTAGGGAAAAGAAGGTGGGTAACTGAGCCAGCTGCATCACTGAGTGAGTCTTAGGGAAGTCACTTTTGATATGCCAATATGCTCAGTGCTGAAGGAAAGGAAGTGGTGCCAGATAATTTCATCTGTTAAATTTATTAAGCTGAGTTAAATTGGGCTCATAAACATATGCTTTTGAACTCATCTTTTTCTATATACTCTGTTTTATTTTGTGCCCCCCCCTTTTTTCTTCTCTTAAAGTTTTCTTTTAAATGCTTTCACCTCAATTTGGCTGAATTAAGAAGAAAATTAAATTTTTTTCTCACTTTAGTCAAGATAGACTAGTATATAGTTGGAGAAAGCGTGTGTGTGTGTATGTGTGTGTTGGGGAAGCCATGGGTAATAGTTAAAATGACTGAGAGCAGACGGGTAGGAATTATACACCATGACCAAGTGGGTTTTATCCCAGGTATGCAAGGCTGATTCAACATTTGAAAATCAATTAATGTAATTCATCACACCAATAGGCTAAAGAAGAAAAATCACATGATCATATCAATACATACACTGGACAAAATCTAATACCCATTCATGATTTTTAAAAAAGCCTCAGCAAACTAGGAATATAGAGGAATGTCTTCAACTTGTTAAAGAGTATCTACAAAACCCTATAGCTAACATCATACTCAATGGTGAGAAACTCAAAGCTTTCCCAGTAGGATTGTGTATAAGGCAAAGATGGTACCTCTCACTACTCCTTTTCAGTATCTGGGAGTTCTAGCTACTGTAATAAGACAAGAAAAGGAAATAAAAAGTATACAGATTGAAAAGAAAGAAATACAATTTTCTTTGTTCACAGATGATATTATGATCTACTTAGAAAATTTGAAAGAATTGACAGAAAAACAAAACTTCTTGGGACTAATAAGCAATTATAGCAAGATTGTAGGATATAAAATCAATATATGAAAATCAATCCTTTTTTTTATTATGTTATGTTAATCACCACACAGTTCATCATTAGTTTTTGATGTAGTGTTCCATGATTCATTGTTTGTGTATAACACTCAGTGCTGGGTGTCCTTAATACCCATCTCCAGGCTAACCCATCCCTCCACCCCCTCCCTTCTAAAACCCTCAGTTTGTTTCCCAGAGTCCATAGTCTCTCATGGTTTGTCTTCCTTTCTGAATTCCCCCCTTCATTTTTCCCTCCCTTCTCCTAATGTCCTCCATGCTACTTCCTATGTTCCACAAATAAGTGAAAACATATAATTGTCTTTCTCTGCTTGACTTATTTCACTTAGCATAATCTCTAGTTCCAGCCATATTGATGCAAATGTTGCTTATTCATCCTTTCTGATGGCTGAGTAATATTCCGTAGTATATATGGACCACATCTGCTTTATCCATTCATTTGTTGAAGGGCATCTCAGCTCCTTCCATAGTTTGGCTATTGTGGACACTGCTGCTATGAGCATTGGGATGCATGTGGCCCTTCTTTTCACTGCATCTGTATCTCTGAGGTAAATACCCAGTAGTCCACTTGCCAGGTCACAGGGTAGCTCTATTTTTAACTTTTTGAGGAACCTCTACACTGTTTTCCAAAGTGGCTGTACCAGCTTGCATTCCCACCAACAGTGTAAGAGAGTTTACCTTCCTCCACACCACTCTAACATTTGTTGTTTCTTGCCTTGTCAATTTTTTGCCATTCTAACTGGTATAAGGTGGAATCTCAATGTGGTTTTGATTTGAATTTCCCTGATGGCTAATGGTGATGAACATTTTTTCATATCTGTTAAACATTTGTATGTCTTCTTTGGAGAAGTATCTTTTCCTATCTTCTGCACATTTTTTGACTTGATTATTTGTTTTTTGGGTGTTGAGCTTTAGGAGTTCTTTATAGGTCTTGGATATCAGCCCTTTATCTGTGCTGTCACTTGCAAATATCTTCTCCCATTCCGTGGGTTGCCTCTTTGTTTTGTTGACTGTTTCCTTTGCTGGGCAGAAGCTTTTTATCTTGATGAAATTCCAAAAGTTCATTTTCACTTTTGTTTCCCTTGCCTTTGGGGACATATTTTGAAAGAAGTTGCTGTGGCTGATGTTGAAGAGGTAACTGCCTATATTCTCCTCTAGGATTTTGATGGATTCCTGTCTCACACTGAGGTCTTTCACCCATTTTTAGTTTATCTTTGTGTATGGTGTAAGAGAATGGTCAAGTTTCATTCTTCTATATGTAGCTGTCCAGTTTTTCCAGCACCACTTATTGAAGAGATTCTTTTTTCCGTTAGATATGTTTTCCTGATTTGTCAAAGATTAGTTGACCATAGAGCTGAGGGTCCATTTCTGGAGTCTATTCTGTTCCATTGGTCTACGTGTCTGTTTTTGTGCCAATACCATGCTCTCTTGGTGATCACAGCTTTGTAACATAGCTTGAATCAGGCAACGTGATGCCCCCCCGCTTTGTTTTTCTTTTTCATCCTTCTCTTGGCGATTCAGGGTCTCTTCTCATTCCACACAAATTTTAGGATTGTTTTTTTCCAGCACTTTGAAAAATGTTGTTGGCATTTTGATCAGGATGGCGTTGAAAGTATAGATTGCTCTGGGCAGCACAGACATTTTAACAATGTTTATTCTTTTGATCCATGAGCGTGGAATGTTTTTCTATCTATTTGTGTCTTCTTCAATTTCTTTCATAAGTAGTTTCTAGAGTATAGATTGTTTACCTCTTTGGTTAGGTTTATTCCAAGGTATCTTATGGTTTTTGGTGCTATTGTAAATGGAATTGATTCCCTAATTTCTCTTTCTACAGTTACATTGTTAGTGTATAAGAAAGCAACTGATTTCTGTGCATTGATTTTGTATCCTGCCACATTACTGAACTGCTGTATGAGTTCTAGTAATTTGGAGGTGTAGTCTTTTGGTTTTTCAACATAAAGTATCATGTCATCTGGGAAGAAAGAGAGAGTTTGACTTCTTTGCCAATTTGAATACATTTTATTTCTTTTTGTTGTCTGATTGCTGTTGCTAGGACTTCCAGTACTATGTTGAACAACAGTGGTGAGAGTGGGCATCCTTGTGATCCTGATCTTAAGGGAAAGGCCCTCAGTTTTTCCCCATTGAGAATGATAGTCACTGTGAGCTTTTCATAGATGGTTTTTATGAAATTGAGGAATGTTCCCTCTATTCCTGTACTCTGAAGAGTTTTAACCAGGAAAGATGCTATATTTTGTCAAATGCTTTTTCTGCATCAATTGAGAGGACCATGTGATTCTTGTTTCTTCTCTTATTTATGTATTCTATCACACTGATTTGTGAACGTTGAACCACCCTTGTATCCCAGAGATAAATCCCACCTGGTCATGGTGGATAATCCTTTTAATGTACTGTTGGATCCCATTAGTGAGGATCTTGCTGAGAATTTTGACATCCATATTCCTCAGGGATCTTAGTCTGAAATTCTCCTTTTTGATGGGGTCTTTGCCTGGTTTTGGGGTCAAGGTAATGCTGGCCTCATAATATGAGCTTGGAAGTTTTCCTTCTGTTTCTATATTTTGAAACAGTTTCAGGAGAATAGGTTTTATTTATTCTTTGAATGTTTGGTAGAATTCCCCAGGGAACCCATCAGGCCCTGGACTCTTGTTTTTTGGGAGATTTTGACCACTGCTTCAATCTTGCTACTGGTTTTTGTTCTATTCAAGTTGTCAATTTTTTCCTGTTTCAGTCTTGGTCATTTATAGGTGTCCAGGAATTCATCCATTTCTTCCAGGTTGCTTAATTTGTTGACATACAGTTGCTGGTAATAATTTATAATAATTGATTCTATTTCCTTGGCGTTAGTTGTGATCTCTCCCCCATTCATTCATAATTTTATTAATTTGGGTCCTTTCTCTTTTCTTTTGGATAACACTGGCCAGTGGCTTATTGATCTTATTAATTCTTTCAAAGAACCAGCTTCTAGTTTCATTGATGGGCTCTACTGTATTTCTGGTTTCTAATTCATTGATCTCTGCTCTAGTCTTAATTATTTCTCTTCTTCTGCATGGCTTAGGTTTTATTTGTTGTTCTTTCTCTAGTTCTTTAAGGTATAAAGTTAATTTGTCAACTTGGGATTTTTCTATTTTTTTGAATGAGGCTTGGGTGGCTATATATTTCCCCCTTAGTAGCATCGTTGCAGAATCCCATAGGTTTTGGACAGATGTGTTTTCATTCTCATTGGTTTCCATGAATTATTTAAGTTCTTCGTTAATTTCCTGGTTGACCCAAACATTCTTAAACAGGATGGTCTTTAGCTTCCAAGTGTTTGAATTTCTTCCAAATTTTTTCTTGTGATTGAGTTATAGTTTCAAAGCATTATGGTCTGAAAATATGCAGGGAATAATCTCAATCTTTTGGTATCAGTTAAGACCTGATTGTGACCCAGTATGTGGTTTATTCTGGAGAAAGTTCCATGTGCATTTGAGAAGAATGAGTATTCTGGTGTTTTAGGGTGGAATATTCTGTATATACCTATGAGGTCCCTCTGGTCCAGTGTGTCATTCAAAGCTCCTGTTTCTTTGTTGAGTTTCTGGTTAGATGATCTATTGCTGAGAATGGAGTGTTGAGGTCTCCTACTATTAGCATATTATTATCAATATGTCTCTTTATTTTGGTTAATAGCTGGCATATGTAGTTGGCTGCTCCCATGTTGGGAGCATAGATATCTAAAATTGTTAGATCCCCTTGCTGGATAGACCCTTTTAGCATGATATAATGTCTTTCTGTATCTCTAACTACAGTCTTTACCTTAAAATCTAATTTGTCTGATATGAGAATTGCTACCCCAGCTTTCTTCTGAGGTCCTTTGGCATGAAAAATGGCTCTCCATCCTTCACTTTCAGTCTGGATGTATCTTTACATTCAAAATGAGTCTCTTGTAGATAGCATATGAATGGGTCCTCTCTATTTATCCAATCTGCAACCCTGTGCTGTTTCATGGAAGTATTTAGGCCATTCTTGTTGAGAGTGATTATTGAAAGATATGATTTTATTGTCATCATATTGCCTGTGAAGTACTTGTTTCTACAGATTGTCTGTAAATTTCTGATAGATATCACTCTTGGGGTCTTTGTCCTTTTATAGACCCCCCCTTAATTTTTCTTGCAGGACCAGCTTGGTGGTCACATATTCTTTCAGTTTATGCCGGTCTTGGAAGCTCCTTGTCTCTCCATCCATTCCGAATGACAGCCTTGCTGGATAAAGTATCCTTGGCTACATGCTCTTCTCATTTAGTACCCTGAATATGTCTTACCAGCCCTTTCTGGCTTGCTGGGTCTCTGTGGACAGGTCTGATGTTATTCTGATGTTCCTCCCTCTGTATGTTAGAAATCTCTCCCCTTTGCCACTTTCAAGATTGTTTCCTTGGATCTAAGATTTGCAAATTGTACTATTATATATCATTGTGTTGGTCTGTTCTCATTGATCTTGGGAGGCATCCTCTCTGCTTCTTGGACATGAATGCTTGTTTCCTTCCCCAGATTAGAGAGGATCTCAGCTATGATCTGCTCAAATATATCTTCTAGACCTCTCTCTCTCCAACCTCTCATGGATCCCAATAATTCTGGTACTGAAGCATTTCATTGAGTCACTAATCTCTCTCAGTTTGATTCCTTGGGTTTTGTTTTTCCTTTTTTTTTTTTAATTTGCTTCCTCGTTTTCCTTCTTTTCTGTCATTTTATCCTCTAGCTCACTAATTCGTTCTTCTGCCTCATTTACCTTGGCAGTCAGAATATCCAGTTTAGACTGCCTTTCATTCATAACATTTTTAAGTTTGGCCTGATTAGATCTCATTTCTGCCCTTAGAGATTCTATACTGTTGTTAATATTTTCTCAAGCCTAGATATTGCCTGGATACTTGTTACTCTGAAGTCTATTTCTGACATCTTGTTTATATCCATATTTATTAGTTCTGTGGCAGAGGCCACATTCTCTTGTTCTTTCCTTTGTTGGGGGTTCCCCCTCTTTGTCATACTGCTGAGGAGTAGTTGAGGGAATGTACAGAGTCCAAATTATTGACCACAACCAAAGTAAGATGCACCTGTTTTATAGGGATGATAGGGCTGTCAGCCTCTTGTTCTTCCAGTCTGTCTTCTAGGTTAGGGGCCTGCACCACTGTTACTCAGGCAACCCTGTTTGGGCAGAGTTGCCTTGCCCCCTGTGTGTGTGTGGATGGTGGGGGGGGATGTGCTCAGGGAAAACTGGTTTTTCAGTGCTTTTGTTCTCTAGCAGCTTTGTCTGGTGGATTTCTGCCTCTCTCCTGAGAATCAGAGCATAAGTGACCATATCCAAACCTCTGTCTCAGAACAGAGAGATCGCAGTCGGCTCTTCACTGAGCCCTCCAGGCCGTACTGTCTTTGTTTCTGTCCATGCTGCTAAAAACCGCAGCATCCGGGGCACCTGAGTGGCTCAGTGGGTTAAAGCCTCTGCCTTCGGCTCAGGTCATGATCTCAGGGTCCTGGGATCGAGCTGCGCATTGGGCTCCCTACTCAGCAGGGAGCCTGCTTCCTTCTCTCTCTCTGCCTGCTTCTCTGCTTACTTGTAATATCTCTCTCTCTGTCAAATAAATAAATAAAATCTTTTTAAAAACAAAACCAAAAACAAAACATAACCGCAGCATCCTGGGTTGTGCACCCTAGAGCAGCCCTCCCAGCCCTCGCTCCCAGGGCCAGGACATCTCTGCCCTTTGTGCTTCTAAAACCACAAGCTGCTCCTGGTTTGCACATGCACCCGTGTGACTCCAGATTTCAGTCTAGGGAGCTGCCCTAAAGTCCTTTTCCCTGTGAAGGAGGCTTTTGCACTCCAGTGCAAGATCCTGGAGTCTCCCTGCCCCTTCTGGTTATCTTCTGATATCTGCCTAAAGAATCACGGCTCTCCTGCTTCATACCTTGAGACCAACCACTGGAGATATTCTGTTTGTAGAGATCCAGATATATCTTCTTACACCTCAGGCTGATTTCATGGGTGTTCGGAATGATCTGGTAGATATCCAGCTCAATTCAGGGGACCAGTTGAAATAGAGTCCCCTACTCCTCTGCCATCTTTTCTCCCCTCCCCCTTTCTTAATATACTGGCAAAGAACAAGTGCAATTTGACTTAAGAACATAATACCATTTATATTAACACCTCCAAAAATGAAAAATCTAGGTGTTACTCTAGCAAAATATATAAAAGTTCTCTATGAGGAAAAACACAAAACTTGAATGAATGAACTCAGAGAAGAGCTAAATAAATAGAGGAATATTCCGTGTTTATAGATAGGAATACTCAATCTTGTCAAGATGTCAATTCTAACTTGATCTATAGATTCAATGAAATCTCAATTAAAAATTACATGGTATTTCATGGATACTGAAAAATTGACTCTAATGTTTATATGGAGAGTCAAAAGACCCAGAATAGCCATCATAATTTTGAAGGAGAAGAACAAAGTTGGAAGATTGACATTACCTGCTTTAATATTTACTATGAAGTTATAGTAATCGAGACAGTGTGGTATTAGGGAAAGAATAGACAAATAAATGAGTAGAATGAATAGAGGGCCCAGACATTGACTCATAAATATTAGTCAACTGAGCTTGGACATAGGAGCAATGTCAAAGATATGAGGCAAAAATAGTATTCAATAAATGGTGCTGGCATAACTGGACATCAAATGTGAAGAAGAAAAAAGAATCTAAATATATACCTTACACACTTCACAAATATTAACTCAAGTTGGATCATAGATCTAAAAGCAAAAGGCATAGCTATAAAACTTCTAGATGATTCTATAGGAGAAATCTACATAGATGACTGAGTATGGTGATGGCTTTTTAGATACAAAACTAAGGACCATATCCATGAAAGAAATAATCGATAAATTGGACTTGACTAAAATTTAAAACTTTTGCCCTATGAAAGACAATGTCAAGAAAATGAGATGATAAGCCACAGACTGGGAGAAACTATTTTCAAAGGACACATCTAATAAAAAACTGTTATCCAAGATATTCAAAGAACTCTTAAAACTCAATAATAAGAACATAAGCAAGCCAATTAAAAGTGGGTCAAAGACCTCAACAGACACCTCACCAAAGAAGATATACAGATGACAAATAAGCATATAAAAATATGCTCAGTCTCATATGTGATCAGGGAAATGCAAATTAAAGCAAAAACAGGATACCACTACACACCTATTAGAATGGGCAAAGTCTGGAACACAAATAAGGCCACATGCTGGAGAGGAGGTAGAGCAGTAACTCTCATTCATTGCTGGTAGAAATGCAAAGTGGTATCTCACTTTAAGAGAGTTTGGTGGTTTCCTAAAAACTTAACATAGTGTACCATTCAATCTACCAATTACATTCCTTAGCATTTGCCCAAAGGATTTGAAAACTTATGTCCACACAAAATCCTGCACATAGATGTTTACAGTAGCTCTATTCGTGAATGCCAAAACTCAGAAGCAACCAAGATGTCCTTCAGTAAGTAAATAGATATGGTACATCCAGATGATGGAATATTCAGTGCTAAAAAAGAAATGAGCTATTAAGCCATGAAAGACACAAAAGAAACTTAAATGTGTATTACTAAGTGAAAGAAGTCAATCATAAAAGGCTATATTCTATAGAATTCCAACTTTATGACATTCTGGAAAAGGCAGAAGGAAGATCAGTGGTTACCAGCAGCTGAAGGAGAGGAGGGATAAATAAGTGGAACATTAAGGATTTTTAGGGCAGTGAAAATACTCTATATGGTACTACACTTGAGCCTTGAACAACACGGGTTTGAACAGGTCCACCTGTAAGTGGATTTTTTACAGTATACTACTGTAAATGTATTTTCTCCTCCTTATGATTTTCTTAATATTTACTTTAGCTTATTTTATTATAAGAATACAGGCTATAGTACATATAATATACAAAATATGTGTTAATTGACTTTATGTTATTGATAAGTCTTCTTCTGTTTAACAGTAGACTATTAGTAATTAAGTTTTGGAAAGTCAGAAGTTATATGTGTATTTTCTCAAGTGATTTGCACCCCAACCCGTGTTGTCCAGGAGTCAACTGTATAATGATGGATATATGTCATTATACATTCATCGAGATCCATAGAATGCACAACACCAAGAAAGAACCCTAAGGTAAAGCAAAGTCCTTGGGTAATTATAATGTATAAATTTAGGTTCATCAATTATAACAAATGTACTGCATCAGTCTGTTTGGGGATGTTGACAATGGGGAGGTTATGCAGGTGTAGGGGCAGGAGTGTATGGGAAATATCTGCACCTTCCTTTCAATTTTGTATAAACTTAAAACTGCTCTAAAATAACAAAGTCTTAAAAAATAAAGTCTACTAAAAATAATTTATAAAAGATCACCAAAGTTATCTTTATATTCTTCTTTCCATCCCTTGCAATTCACCAACAGGGATTCCATTTTTCTTCATTACACCTTGTTTTAAATCAAATGTGACCTCAGTTAAACTAAGAGAACTAGAATTTGAGGTAAGAAATAAATTTATAAAATTAATTTTCATTGCATATTATTAATGTTCAATCCTTGTTTTGAATATTCATAGATATCATGTATAACATACAGGGCTAAAAAAACTGCAGTATTCTTCCTGTATGTAAAGAATTTTAGAATTATTATTTGTTTTCTAAGAAGAGATCTTATCCTCTCCCCTTTAGATATTCTACTTTGAATCACACGCTAAGGGAAGCCGTATGTTATAAAAGTAGTAAATTGCATTTAAAGGAAATATTTGTTGGGGCGCCTAGGTGGCTAAGTGGGTTAAGCCTCTGGCCTTTGGCTGAGGTCATGATCTCAGGGTCCTGGGATTGAGCCCCCGCATTGGGCTCTCTGCTCGGCGGGGAGCCTGCTTCCCCCTCTCCCTCTGCCTGCCTCTCTGCCTGCCTGTCTGCCTACTCATGATCTCTCTCTTTCAAGTAAATAAATAAATAAATAAATAAATAAATCTTTAAAAATAAATAAATAAAAGGGAAATATTTGTTTCATATTCTCACAAAATTTATAATCTTATACTGTCTGCAATTCCCATTCTTAGAATCACATGTTTGGGTTAAAGCTATTATTACAATGTGGACAAAAGAAGCGAAGTCCATTATTTTTCAAGATGAAAACAGAGAGTAACTTTTTGGGTAGGCATTTTTCTAAAATGTATTGCTCATGTTCCTACATTCTTAGAGTATATAGAATATAATGACAAGTGTTATTAGATATTTGTAATCATTGCCAGCATATAGCATTTTGCTATTTTGTATGGTATTCCTAGGGCCTAATAAAGTATAAGTACAGGGTTTTATGGATTTACTTATAGGTATATTTAATAGAAACCATTTAACATGCAAATTTGATGTCTGTTTTTTATGTATTTTTATTTCTTCTTTTTCTTTTTTCTAATAATGTACTTCTAACTACTTTAAGCCAATCTCATAAAATTACACATAATAGGCTTTAATTAAAGATCTGAGAATTTCTGCTAGGAATAATAATTATGAGTTTGAGCATGTAGTTTTGGAGTTTTTGTTTGGTAAAGGAGCTACCTCTTGGTTTCAGTTGTCTTCTGTAAGATGGAAATCACTCAGTGAGTGACAGCTGGAAAAGTGAATGTTACAATATGCTTCAGTTTACTAATGACTTCATAAGTATTCCTAAAGGATTGGTAAACTTTTCCTCTTCTATGACAAAATATTTCAAGAATGTAAAAAAAAAACACCCCAAAATATTATTTTTAAAAGTTATTTTTAATATGTGCATTATATACCAAACAGTTTATTTAATATTTGACATTTTCTTGTATTAAGAATTTTTGTTAAAGAAATAAAATGCATGGAGACAACTGAAGTTTTTAATTTTTTTTATTTATTTTATTTTATTTATTTATTTTTTAAAGATTTTATTTATTTATTTGACACAGAGAGAGAGATGACAAGTAGGCAGAGAGGCAGGCAGAGAGACAGGGAGAGGAGGAAGCAGGCTCCCTGCTGAGCAGAGAGCCTGACGCGGGCCTCCATCCCAGGACACTGAGATCATGACCTGAGCCGAAAGCAGAGGCTTTAACCCACTGAGCCACCCAGGCGCCCTGAAGTTTTTTATATTCTCAGAGTTTTTTATATTCTCTTCTCCTTCTTTCTCAGATGCAGCCACTAGCCTGAAAATGATGGGTGTCCTTTCTGTCCAAAGTTTTATACATTCACAGTACATGTATTAATAACTCATTTATGTAATAAAGCATTATATTTTTTTAAATTTTAAATAAATAGTGTCATACTTCGTGTAGCATCTTGCAATGTGTTTCTCATTCAAACTTTTTCAAGGTTGATCTATAAAATTCATGTAGTTCTAGTTCATTAATTTTAAATGCTGTGCAATACTCCATTGTATGACTAACACAATTTACATGAATTTTTCACCCTTTTAAACAGGGCTGCTATAAACATTTCCATACTTATCTCATTATGCATCTTACTATGCATGTGGAAGAATTTCTCTCGGTTACACGGCAGGCATTAGAGTAGCTAGGTTATAGAATAGACACATCTTCCCATTTACTAGATACAAAGCACACTCAAGGGGGAGCCAACTTTTAATTCCTCCAGCAATGCCTCGATGGTCCCTTTTTTCAATTCTTTACTAACTGTTGATTTTGCCAGATTTAAACTTTTATTTTTTGGCCAAGCTGTTGTATGTGTTATAGTTTGCCCATGTTGTTTTAAATTATATTTCCATCATTATCAGGGAAGTAGAGCATCTTTTCTAATATTTATTGGACTTTCAGGTGTTGGTTTCTATATGAATATAGGATATTCATATCCTTTGCTCATTTTCCTATTCAGTTGTTTGAACTTTCATATTCATTTGCAGTTATATTTATATATTTGAATAATAATCATTGGTCAGTTATTTGTGTTACAATGATCTTTTCCTAGTCAGAGGTTTGTTTTTTAAATTTATTGTGGTGACTTTTATTTCATACAAAATGTTCCTGTTTGTTCTTGAATTTAAAGAAATTGAATGTATTAGTCTTCTCCTTTTTGGTCTATGCTTTTTTTTTTTCTTAAATACTTTTCTACTACAATGTTGGTGTTAGAGATGTATGTTATTTCACCTGGGATTTATTCACGTTCATTGTGTGACATAGCAATTTAGTTTTTTCACACAAAGAATCTATTTTAGATCTTTTTCAGAATCATCAACATCTTTTGGATATTGAGTTTTCATTGGTGTTAAATATTCATTTTTTTCTAATACCGTGATTTTGTTTCACCTTTCTTTTTAGAGGTTAGTTCTTTGGATAAAGTAACCTTTCATTTTTCAACTTAATAGTGATAGCGACAAGTTATGCTCAGTTGGAATGCAATACTCATAATTTCTTCAGAGTCAGCATCAGGGGTCCCATTTTGTGCAAGAGCAAGGGCTAATTTATGAAGCAAATTAACAGAGCTACAGTTAAAAATAATGATTAGTTACTATATGCCAGATATTATACTTAATATTTTATTTGAATTAAGTAACTTGTCACAAATATTGTGTTTTCCAGAGGATGCAGAAGAGGTTTTTAAAATATATTTTTAAAAGATTTTATTTATTTATGTGAGAGAAGAAGAGGAGAGAGCACAAACAAGGGGACCGGCAGAGGGGAAAGAAAGAAGCAGGCTCTCCACTGAGCAGGGAACCAGACGCAGGCCTTGATCCCAGGGTCCTGGGATTATGACATGAGCTGAAGGCAGATGCTTAACCAATTGAGGCACCCAGGCGCCCTGCCGAAGAGGTTTAATAAGAGTCTGAGAAGTTGCCAGTTTTGACCATGACCAAAAACCTACTTGTTCCAAAGTTTTCACTGTTACTTAGGGAGATGGTTATTGTGAAACCAGTAGGAAAGGGAAGTATCTACCAAATTATTTGCCTTTTGTTGTGATTGTGTCTATAACTATCCAATAATTATTAAGTTGTGCCATAGCCCATGTTTTGTCCTCCCTTGAGAATAATTCCTGGCACATGAAAGACAAGGCAAATTGTTAGTTTGTTGTTGGTTTTTCTTTTTAAATCAAAATAGCAAGTCTTAATTAATCCAATAATTGACAGAACCAACTGAAGGATAAGATTTTAAAGATGGCTTTAATAGTATAACATATAGAGAAATTGAATCACTATGTCATACATCTGAAAATAATGTACATTGTTTGTCAACTATGCTCAAATAAAAAATAAAAATAAAAAAATAAAGATGGCTCTTTCTTAAGTGGAGAACAGATGCATACAGAGGAAAACTGCAATAGATATTTCATCACTGTGTGAAATACTCTAAAAATAATCAGGCCAAAGAAGAATGATAAACCAGGTTTCGGCTTAAACCATGCAGAAAACAAAGTAACCTAAAATCACATGTTATGTTAATTCAGAGTAGTTCTATCTCTCCACTCTGGGAATTCCCTAGTAATGTTAGTTTAGCTGCTTTTGTCCAGCTATTAACTGAAAACATTCTGTTGCTCATTAGTGAAGAAACGTATTGAGTTTTCCAGCATAATATAAAAGAGTTACAAGCTAAATAAGATTTAAAAAATATGCTATGTAGTATAATTAGAGCTTTAAAATTTTCCAGTAATGTGTAATAGTCCAAATCAATGCAATAGCATTCTATAAAACATATTCTTAAATTGTTTACTTAACTCTTAGAGAAGAAAAGGTAGGAAAGACATTTTCTACAGTAAGGATTAAAATGTCTTTGTAAATTAGTTTCTGTCATTTCAACAAATATTTTTTGAGAGCTTGCTTTAACCAAGGATACCAAGATTAAAGACTTAGTCATCCTTATTCTTGAAGAAGACATCACCTTGATTAGTGGGCTATTATTACTTAGCTATATCCTGAGAGGGTAGACTAAAAGACAGATAAAGTTTGATGGTAGATTGATTGCATAAATGGCCCAAACAGTCTATTCTCAGTAATCATGTCTTTTGCAATATGACTGTAGCTCCTCCCATTAAGAGATGGTGTCTTGCCGTGTTTCTTGATAATAAAATGTGACAGAAATGAGAGCATACCAGTTCTACATTTAGGCCATAAGAAACTTCTGCTCTCTTGAACCCCTGCCACACCCACGAGAACAAGATTGGAATAGTCTAGATTGGCCAACCCCTGTTGATTAGCAAGTTGACCACAGAATGAATTAGAAGCAAACATACTTCAGATCAGTTTATGTTGTTCTAGACTGACAATACTGCCCAGTCCACCCACAGTTCATGAGAAGTAATAACTGGTTATTATTTTTTAAGGCTTACAATGTAAGACAGTAGGGTTGGGGGTGGTTGGTTATATAGCAGTAGCTAACTGATAGATATATGAAAAATATTTATGGCTATGGACTATGGCTCTAGAAAGTCAAGTCCTTCCAAAGAAATTCAGGAAGTTTCAGCAATTGGGAACCCATAAGAATGTTGTGGGGCAGGTATTTGGTGGAGAAATACTGAAATGAAGACAGTTCAGGAATCACCAATTCAAACTTACCAACCTCACAAGCTTTTCAAAAGTCAGGGCCTTTCTATAGGTGTTGCCAGGCTCCTAAATGTCTTTGTTTATGCTTATGACAGTCAGTTTTTAGGCTCAAAAATCTAGTGTCAAAAGACCATAGAATGTGAGAATTGATAGAAACTTCAGAGATTTCACACCCTTATTTTGTAAATAAGTAAGAATAGGGACCCAACAGTGATCAATGACCTGTCCTCAGTCACATAGACAACTCTAAGTTCTCATTCTTATATATCACTCAGCTTCAAGGTTATCTTGAATCTTGTCAGTCTTCTATGGATCTATGCCTCCTTTTCGGTGCTTCGTCCAAAGTTTATGGCTTCTT
Organism: Ailurus styani; assembly: GCA_002007465.1. Taxonomy (NCBI): domain Eukaryota; kingdom Metazoa; phylum Chordata; class Mammalia; order Carnivora; family Ailuridae; genus Ailurus; species Ailurus styani. The sequence goes on from LNAC01000198.1 coordinate 2,907,886, forward strand.
TGATATTTGATTTACTTCAGTGGACTATTGCTTGGTATTTCTTGTTTTTGCAGTGTTGCATAATAAGAGCAGCACTGGCATTTTAGGCAGGAAAATTCCTCACTGTGGGACACTGTCTTGTATATTACTAGACATTTCATCTCCTTGATCCCAAGGTAAGAATGGCTTTTCTCACTGGTATATTATATATATTTTGCCACACCAAAAAATAAAAGTTAAAAAAAAATACTCCCACCTACTTGCCCTTACGCCCCTCTCCCACTGGTTCTATGGAGGGTATGCTGAGCCACGACAAACACTCGTGAGAAACTCTTTGCAAATTACTCCTCTTAAAGCCTTCCTTGCTGAAACTACCCCATATTATTCTTTGAATTTTCTGTTTATAGCTATAATTGACACTATTATATTTATTCATAGCTTCAAATTATTAGTATCACATAACATGTTATATTATCTTATATATTTTGTTTCATTAAGTGACTGTTGTGGCTAAGCCCTGTGTTCTGGGCAAGACCTTAAACTCCTTGGGTTTTTGTCTTTCTCATAGCACCTTGCTCAGCACTAGGTCTGTGGTTTATAGTCCACTCGTACTTGTAAGTTGACTACTGGCGACTTGACCAGAGAGCAACACACAGCTACTGGAGTAGTAGTTACTTTGAATTTAAATTTGTCTCATTCTGTACTTTGCTTAGCCTTTCTCTGCATTGCTACAACACTGTGAGCTGCTCTTCTCTTACAGGCCATGAAAATATACCATTGTCCTGTGGATTATGAGTCTTGCTGCCCAGTTATTACTGAAAATCATAAAGACCTCTTTAAGCTTGAGCTCCCTTTATCCATGTGACACACAGGATGGTTTTTAAATCCAGTGTATTTTCTAGGTCCTCCTGGGGGAAGCATCCTTTCAGTTATCACATTCACTAATAACACCAAACCTTTCCCACCTGTTTGCATTAGCCTTTTCATTTACTGCTCTGAGACCATTTCAATCTTACTGTCAAATAAAAATCTGCCATCATGTAACTGTGTACATTATGGCTGTCTTCTCTCCTCCACATCTCTTCCCTCTCAAACATTCAACTCTCCTCCCCACTCCAGTCCTTAAACTGGACATCACCGCAAAAGAGCCACGAGGTTCTCCAGCATTTCTCTGCCCCAACAATTCATTTTCCGAATCATAATGCATTTCATCTTTCTAAATTTCTCTGACCTTCTTAGGCTTTCATGCAGGAACATAATGCTCAGTTTGTCAGAGTAAGTAGCAGAGCATAAAAAAACTCCTTTGCAGTTGGGTACAGGGAAATGGAACACTGGAAATCTATTTGAGGCATAATCATCTGGCAATTGTTCAAACCCCAGATGGAACAAATCAGATTTATTACTCCTCCAAAATACACCTTCAATTTTGATAGAGTTTCTATACAAGAAAAACAGTCATTTCATGCTGATGTTACTTCTGACATTTTTGTTCAATTTTAACAGCCTATGCAAGAGCAATAACATTTCCCCCTTCATATTCAGAGGTCATAAACCCTACCAGCCATTGATGATCATCCTGATCGATTTATTTAGCAGAACTTTTGGTGTGCTCCATGATTTTAGCTCACACTGGTGATGAATTATACAGGTCTTGTTTTCAGCATGAGGCAGTGATTCCCAAAGTTAACTTGAACACCTGTTGATTTCGATATCTGCCTACCCAGAAGGCATGTGATTCTCTTTCGAAGAACTCACATTAAATGTTAATTGGCTCCTTAGGGGAGTCTTTTTTTATGTAAATATAAGATAATTTGTGCTTTGTACTTAACATTTTTCTTCCTGTTGATTTTGGGATAAAGCTGATGGGAAATACAATGTTTCCTTTAGCCACAGGGAAGAGAAGAGGCTGGGGGGTAAAAGGTTTTATTTACCTGTTTCCTCGATATACATTTGTTTCCAAGGCAATGTTTCAGGGCAGTAGAATCCTCTTGGAGGACAAATGTTGATAATACATTTTTCAGGGCAAAATATTTAGCAAGGTTCAAATCCATTTTTATTGGGGATGTATCAAAGTAGTCCTGCTATGTCATGAAGTCATGGAATTCCAAGCCACATGAGGAAAAGGTGGCTATAAATGTGATGGCGAAAGAGGCATGGGTGTTTGGCACATTTGTATGTGGTTTCTAATGTGTGATCTGAACAAATGACAAGGAATGTGTAGAAATCCCCATGTCTCCTGGTCTTCTAACAAGTTGACCTCTGTGCCATAGAGTGAACGAGAATGGACAATTCTTTAAAGGAAGACTAGTTACGTTGGCAACTCTGTCAATAAATTGACCCTTAATTGTTAGTATTGACTTGTTCAATACAAATGGCAAATGTCTTTATGAATCCAAATCTGCCAGGGATTAAGGTCACAAAGAATTCTATTCACTTCACGAATTGGTAGTCTCTGTACTGCTAATCTCATTATTTTAAAATTAGGGATTATTTGTCTTCCTCTTCTAAGTGTGTGGTGTCCCAAAAAGTTGCCCAACATTACATGAAACAACCTAATCTGCTTCAAAGGCATCATAGGCTAAACCTTTACTTAGTGTTTTTGAGTTTCATGGGAGAATTACAACATAGCTTAAAAATGTGTGAGCTGTGAATTCATCTGTGTGATTACCAAACTATAAACCATTTTATGGCAGTTCTACAAGTCCAGTGTGGACAGAGACTGCAAACATATGTGTATATCCTCTTTCTTTCCGGCAGTTAGATTCAAAGTGACTCCCATACAGTTAAAATGATCCTCCTCATATGAGAAAGTAGTGATTATTCTTTTGAGAGATAGAGAGAGATAGAAAGAAAAACAGAGAAAGACAGAGAGACACAGAGAGAGAGAGAGAGGCCTTAGATTATATTCTGGAAACTCCTGATGACGGCTGTGCATGCCCGGACATCAGGCCAGCTTCAGCCACAGCTGGTCTAACTTGGTGTCATCTACCTATCGGTTTCATGTATAAGCTTTTATTCAGATTAAGAATCCAAAAAGTTAAATCCATGACAAAAAGCATAAAAACTACTTTTTAGCATATTAGTTGGCAAAATTAATTTTTGAATTCATGTCTCACTTCCACTCTCTTTCTGTCCTTTGTTTCTTGATCTTTTATTCCAGTCAATCAATCAATCGATCAATCAATCAAGACTCTGGCTTCCTTTTAGAAAGCTTAAATCGTAGCAATCAAAGATGGCACCATTTTTATGGCTCAGCACCCTTTTTGCCAGACCCTCCTCACTACTCCATAATCTTCTCTCTTTCTCTGCCTCTCTCACTTTGACTTCTCCTTTGTCCTTTACTCTAGTACCACAATATTCTGCTTACATCTAAAATGTTCTCTCTCTTTCTTTCTGTCTCTCTTCTGCCTCCCCCTCCTCCTTCTCATCCTCCTCTAACTCTTATTTAAAGTGGAACCATAAAAGTGAGGCAGAGGGCAGGAGTCAGAGATAGAGAAAACTGTGTGTATGGTATAGATACAGCTATTATTTCCTTGTTTTCTGTATCCTAATGTGTTCACCTTTTACTGGGTCTTAGTTCTTTCCATTAAAAATATGCACAGAACTCTTCTGAGCAAAGCAAAGAACCTGTGACCCTGGCAAATGTGCCTTCTAAAGCTCTGCCATGTTTTTCTTGGCTTGCCTCCTCCACTTTCTGACAACATTGGCCCTGCCCCCCTGTGCTCCATCTTGCTGTTGCCCGTCACTGGGCAAGGATGAATTATCAGTGGATAAGGAACAGGGGTGGACAAACTTTTCCCATAAAGGGCCAAATAGTAAATATTTTAGGCTTTGCAGACCATCCATGGTTTCTCTTGCGACTACTCAACTCAGCAGTTGGGCCACAAAAGCTGCCAAAAGCAGTATGTAAATGAATGGGCATGGCTGTGTTCCAATAAAACTATATTCATGTATATTGAAATTTGAATTTCATATAATTTTCATGTGTCACAAAATATTCTTCTTTTGGTTTCCCCCAAATGTTTAAATGTATAAAAATGGGCACGTGAGTGGTGTGGTTTGTTAAGCAGCTGGCTCTTGGTTTCTGCTCAGGTTGTGATCTCAGGGTGGTGAGATCAAGCCTTGTGTTGGGCTCCACACTCAGCACAGAGTCTGCTTAAAACTCTCTCTCCCTGGCGCACCTGGGTGGTCAGTCAGTTAAATGTCTGCCTTCGCCTGGGGTCATGATCCCAGGGTCCTGAGATCAAGCCCCACGTCGGGCTCCCTGATTAGCAGAGAGCCTGTCTTTCCCTCTCCCTCTGTCTGCTTGCTGCTCTGCCTACTTGTGCTCTCTATCTCTCGTCAAATAAATAAATAAAATCTTAAAAAAAAAAAAAGTCTCTTTCTCCCTGTCCCTCTGTTCCTCCCCAACTCATGCATACATGCTCTCTCTCTCATACTAATAAATCTTAAAAAAAAAAAAGTATAAAAGCAGTTTTAACTGGTAGGCCAAATAACAACAACAACAAAAAAACTACCAGGCTGTGAGCCAGGTTTAGCCTAAGAATTATAGTTTGCAGATACCAAATATCAAGGATAAATTCTCGGAGGCTAGGAATTTTATGTGAATGGCATGAAGTTTAATCTACTTCTATTTTGGCATGGGTCATTCACTCAGGTGAGGCTCTCTATATATGATACATCTAAGGCTCCCTTATGGCATCCAAATATCTCAAATTTTAAGAAAGGAGAGAGAAGTATTCCATCTTGAAAAAAACAAAATCACCCAGGAAGTCAGATTTTAGAGTATTATGATCCACACATGACACCTTCTACATTCTCATGACCACAGGTGGTCTCTCTCCTGTGGTATGTTTTCCATCTGCATTTACTTCCATCTGAAAGGAACCTGGAAAGAGCAGCTATTCAAGTGATGTTACTCCCCTGCAAGCATGAAGGATGGGGAGCAGCAGGGTTGGGAAAAAATTACATGAGGGGAAGAAAAGATTTTTACCCCCTGATGGAGATTTATAGCCAAAACCATTAACAGCCATGACCCAAATCTAAAATGAGGATAGAAGTTCAAAAGTTGACTCCAGTGACCCCTAGTATTATTTATACTATACCCCACTCTCTTCCTCTCCCTTCAGTAAAAACTATTTTCCAAGAATAAAATTCCCAGGGTGTCCCCTTTGTGGCACTCACTGGCCAACACTGCTTTTCACCTGCACTGGACTTTGATCTCTTCAAAAATACAAAGGGCCTGCCTGGACAAAAGATTAAAAGGAGAAGTTGGCTTCCGGTGAGCTTTTCACCAACTTTGCTGCTTTCAAGATGAAGTCTACCATCTATATCCAAGCAACGAAACAACTGCATCATTTGAACAGCAGAAAATTGAGTAGGAAAATTGAATTCTGAAGCCGAAGGACAAAGTACAGAATCAAAGGCCCTTGCTGAGAAATGAGTTCTGTTCAATCTTGCTTTTTCATTTATCTTCTTTTTGTTGTTGTCAGACTATTTTCCCAACTAAATATTCATAGTAGGAAGTTCTGCTTAAAGGCAATTTGATATCTAGAGAAAAAACAAAAAACAATATACAGCTTGAAGAAGAGGTGGGTTTTCAAAGAAATTAAAAGAACCATTTGTTGCAATGGCTTGTGAAAACCCTGTGGCAAGGACATTGTATTAGTACAAAGAGTTCCAAACTTATAAGTGGATTGTGAGCCAAAAGTTTGTTTGTAAGTCAGTTATTTGTAACTTGGAAGGCATGTGCTTATAGGAACAGTATTGTAGGTGGTGGTTGAACACTGGTATTTTGTACCACAGCTTGTGTAATACATGGTCTTACATTTGAAATGGTAAAATAACATTGTTTGAGGTTCTCAGACTGAAGTATGAAGGGAAGGGACAATGAATACTTCTAGCCATGGAATAAACATGGTGCATCTTTCTGGTATGTTCATTTTGCTACAAAATTTAGGGAAGCATCCCCTCTGAATTAAAAATAGGTAATGCATAATTTATTCAATAAAATGTCAAATCCCCCAAAATGTTAAAGATAAAGGATGGGACTTCAAACATATCTTGGGCTTGTATCTTGAGGCTTTGGTCTAAATACCCAGATTTCCCTATTATGCAAACCGGAGATGTATGAGAAGCAAAGCAGTCCAGCATTCCAGCTCCACCTTCATCTGCAGCATGATTTAGACTCCAGTGGCCACAGCCAGGCTAAGATAATTAATGAAACTCAGCTTTTCCTAAAGTATTAAGTTACCATCTTGCTGGGTTAGAAGGAAAGAAAGTACCCAAAGATGTCTGGAGACCAGAGCAGACAAAGGAGACATGATCACCACATGCAATGTAGAACCTAGACTGGATTGTGGAATAGGGAAAGGGAATTAATGGAAAAACTGGTGACATTCTAATAAGGACCAGAGATTAGTTACAATATGATAACAATGGTAGAATGCTGGAGAAGAGTGGGGAGGACAGAAGCCCATGCTAAAAATGAAACTACCAGAAACAGTGCTCATATCAATTTCAGTCTTTCTCCTCAAAGATACTTTTATTAATTAATAAGATATGGGCATATTCTGATATTGTTTCCACATCTGTCACCTCTAGAGATAGGGATGGTGAAGCAAGGCTGGAAATAGTTGGGGCTTTAGTGTAAAAAGAACTTTCCTTGGATGGTTCACACATCTGAACTGTATAGTCTACAGAGACAGATGACGTTTTCCAGACTCTGCTGTGGCTGGGAGGCTTTGGAGTGGAACAGAGGTTTGCTGGAAGACTTTTTGGTTAACTTTCTAAGTCCGAGCTCTTGTTCCAAGACAGTTGGCCTGAGAGCCCAGCTGTGCCCCCAAGGCATTGGTGGAGTCAGGAGCATTTCCTGCTCACCCGGGTTAATGTAAGACTTAGTATCATTTAGGCATGATGTGCAATTTCCTAAGCCCTAAAAAAATTCATGGCATCCATGAATGGAAAGGAACTGTTATACTAGCCTGACAGATATACACTGACAGTATAATTAGTGCTATTGAATGTCTTTCTGCTTTAGGAGGGAACAGAAAAGACAAAGCTGAAAAGGGCTGGTCATGTAAAATGGAAAGGCAGATGCAGGAATGCCATTTAAAGAGAGAAAGGGAACAAAAAAAGACTAGAGCAACAGGTACAAACTTACCGACTGCAGTTTTGCTATTCTCCTGTGGACAGGCAAATAGAAGTTTGGAGACTGGTGTCAATGAGAGGTCCCTAAACTACTGACACACATGTACACTTGCATACATACACGTGTGCACATTTAATGGGACTTTTTCTGACTGATGCTTACTTTACTTTCAGAGAGTAGAGTCTATTTAGGGAGAGTGAAAAGGGAACGATGGAGGGAAGAGTAAGGTATGTTCAAGACTCTTAAGGTAAGTGGAAGGTACAGAAAAAAAAAAAAAACCCTGAATGTAGCATGGAAGGCTCCCTCTGGTACACAGTTATGCCTAAGAATGGTTCTTTACGTCTCCAACTATTTGAGAATGAATAAAAATTACTCCCAGAGGTGTTCTAATCCTTCATGGAGCATAAAAAACAATTTCTCCACTTTACTGTTCTATTGCTGGTTCTGAGGGCTACAAACCATTTAATGAGACTTTGAAGTCTCCGAGAAAATGCCTTCCTCTGCAGAGCAAATCTCCCCCTCCCAATACGACCCAGTCCAGCCATCCAAAAGAGGAGTTATTTGCCATGGCTTTACTGAAACCAGGATATACTTATGTATTGTTGGAAGACGTTTGTTTTTTCTTAATGTTTAGGGTTTTTTTTTAAAAAAAAAACAATTTTAAACTTAAAGAAAAGTTGCAAAAATAGCACAGAAATTTGCCAGTACCCTGCACTGAGCTATTCCCAATGTTAACCTCTTACATGACCACGATACAATGATCAAAACAAGAAAATGAACGTTGGCAAATTATTGTGGAGAGTCTATGGATTTTACACAGATTTCCTTCGTTTCTCCACTGAAGTCCTTTTCCTATTCAGGATCCGATCTAGGATCCCAAGTTTCGTTTAGTTGTCACGTCCCCTTGGTCTGCTTTCTCTGTGATCGTTCCTCAGTCTTTCCTTGTCTTTCATGACCTTGACACTTTTGAGGAGTCCTGATCAGTACTGAAGTCATGCATTTTGATCAGGAGCACCACAAAAATGATGTAGTATCTTTCTTGGAGCATCAAGTTGGGAGTTTATAATATTAGTATGTTTTATTATTAATGATGTTAACCTTGGTTAGGGTGGTGTCTGCAGGATTCCCCACTGTAAAATAACTATTTTTCCCTTTTTAATTAATTAGTATATTGTAGTGAGATACTTTGAGGTTCTTCAAATATTCTGTTTATTTACATGTTACTAATTTTAATATCCATCAATGGTTTTCCTTTGTAACAATTATTACTATGTCAATCACCGAAAGGTGATTTTTCTGTTTCTATCATTTCTTCTACATTTATTCATTGGAATTGCTACTGCAAAGGGGAACTATCCCTTCTTCCCCATTTATTTACTTACTTGATTATTTATTTATATCAATGTGGATTAGGGAGAGGTTTTTTCATCTATAGGTTATAATCCAAAATTATCATTATTTGTTGGAATATTTGTTTGTCTTTGTTATGCTTTTTAACCTCATGCAGTTCCTAAAAGTGAAAATTGGGGGGAAAAAGATCTTATCTATGTTTAAAGATTTTTTTTTTTTTTTTTTATGATCTTATCTATGTTTAGATATTAAATTTTAGTGCTAGACTTGAATGAATTTTTCAGAAATACTAAATAGAGACTGAAAGGCATGGGAAAATGTTTGGAACATTTTGGTAATACATAACTCCAGAGAGCCTTATCTCAAGCAAGCAATTTGAAGATACCCTTAATGGCTAAAGATAAGATTTTAAACCAGGAAAAAAAAAGAATACTTTTAATTAGGAAGATGAGCTCCATATTGGAATCCTCAGAATTTGGCTTTGAATGCTTGGAATTGTCTAAATTGTAAATGCACAATTTCTTTGCTTCTAACTGAACCCCTCTCCCTGTTGTTTCCCACTTACTAGGGAAAAGGGAAAGAACACAAATCCACAAGTATCCCATGTAGAAGAGGGATTTCCTCCTATGTACTATTTCAGAGCCACTTTTCTGAGAAAAGCCAAAAACAAACAGTTGTAAAATGTCCTGAATGTTGATCCTTTCCCTTGGGTGAGATGTTCTTTAATGCTGGAAATCATCCCGCTTTCTCCAAACTCCCAAAGCTCCTTTGCACTTTTCTTAGGACTGTAACCACATCAAGTCCTCTCTTGTAACTTCCGTGTATGTCTAAACCTCCCAATCATTCATACTAAAAAATAAGCTGCTTTCATTTGATGATATTAGCAAATTATTCTTACTTTTTTTTAAAGCTTGATAATGGTATTGTGGAATTGTTTTTTAAGAACTCATTTTTTTGGAGATACATACCATATTATTTATGGATTTCATGGTATGTCTCAGATTTATTTTAAAATCATCCAGCATAGGAGTAGGGAGAGTAGGTAGCATATTTAGAGAGTGTAGGAGAATATCCTCATGACCTTGAATCAAAAAGAACTTCTTAAATAATATTTCAAAAACACAAACCATCATGACTTTGATTAAATCAAAATTAAGATTTTTCTTTTAAAAATGGTAGAAGTGGTTAAAGGCATAGACAAATTTGGAATGACAAGACATATTTGCAATATCAAAACTGATATGAGGTTAATAGCTAGAATATACAATACACAATCTTCAGATCAGCAAAAGCCACAAAAGGACAGTCATCCCTTTAAAAAAAATGGATAAAGCAATCTTCAGCAGAGGAACTTCTCAAAACTAATAGGCATTTTAAGAAAGGCTCAGTGTATTGGTAAGTCTAAGAAATTCAAGACAGTACAATAGATATATTACTTGATTAAAGTGGCATAAATTTGAAAGTTATTTACTGTCAAGAATTGGCAGGGACATGGGGCTCTCATGGCCTTCATGCATAGTTGCTGGGTTGTAGGCTGAAATGGTCATTTCAGAGAGCAGACAGGCAGAACTTAGTCACATTAAATGCACAAATACCCCATGATTCAGCAATTATTCTACTGCACATATATCTCAAAGAAAACCTCACACATGTCCATTAGGATGTTCATTGTAACATTACATTTAAAGATGGGGGTTTGTAGTCCCAAATGATCTGATAGGCAACACTAGATATTCAAGGAAGAGATATTCCATTTCTACAAAATTGTTCCAGGGAGTGGAAAAGAAGAAATGCTCTCCTACTCAGTTTCTTAAGCTGAGATAGCAGCAGTAGATCAGTGGTTCCTAGTTCTCAGTGGTTTCTAGCTTTTATGTGCCCACCTCCCAGTCCTTGGTAACCCTCTATTCTCTGTGTTTATGAGGATTCTGTTTCTACATAATTATATATACATAAATCCTTTGCACACTATACCCAAAAGTGAGATATCTGAATCATATGGTAGTTGTATTATAATTTTTTGAGGAACCTCCATACTTCTTCCATAATGGCTGTACCAATTTATGTTCCCATTGGTAGTATATGAGGATTCCCTTTTCTTCACATCCTCACCAAAATTTATCTTTTGACCTTTCAATAATAGCCATCCTAACAGGTGTGATATAATATGCTGTGATTTTGATTTGTATTTCCCAGATATAGTGATGTTGAACATTTTTTTTATATACCTATTGGCCATTTGTACATTTTCTTCAGAAAAATGTCTGTTCAGAACCTCTGCCCATTTTAATCAGATTATTTGGGGGGTTTTCTGCCTGTCATTTGAGTTCCATACATATTTTTAAATATCAACCCCATATTAGATATATGATTTGCAAATACTTTCACTCATTGCATAAATTGCCTTTTCAGTTTGTTGATTCCTTTCTGTCCAAAAGCTTTTTAATTTGATGTATACACACTTGTTTATTTTTGCTTTTGTTGCCTATGCTTTTTGGTGTCAAATCTAGAAAATCATTGCCAAGAAATGTCGCGGAGTTTTTCTCTGTCTTCTTCTAGGGTTTTACAGTTTCAGGTCTTATGCTTAACTCTTAAATCCATTTTGAGTTGATTTTTGTGTATGGTATAAGGTAACAGTTCAGTTTCATTCTTTTGAATGTGGATAACCAATTTTCCCAACACCACTTATGAAAATGACTATCCTTTCCCTATTGTATATTCTTGGTGCTTTTGTAGAAAATTATTTGACTCTATAAGTGTGGGTTTGTTTTGGGGTTATTTTATTCTATTTTTCTATGTCTCTGGGTTTTTAAAAAGATTTATTTATTTGAGAGAGAGAGATAAAAGTGAGTGGGTGGAGAGGCAGAGGGAGAGAATCTTCGAGCAGACTCCCCACTGAGTACGGAACCCAATGTCACAATTTCATAACCCATGAGATCATGACCTGAGCCAAAACTAGGAGTTGGATGATTTACCACCTGAGCCACACAGGAGCCCCAACTATGTCTATTTTTATGTCACTACCATACTATTTGATTACTAGAGTTTTAATATAATTTGAAATCAGGAAATAAGATGCCTCCAACATTGTTCTTGCTCAATATTACTTTTTATGATATAGCTTTATGGTTCCATATGGATTTTAAGATTTTTTTTCTGTATCTGTGAAAAATGCCATTGGAATTTTGATAGGAATAGCACTGAATCTGTAGAACATTTTGGGTAGCATGTATAGTTTGACTATATTAATTCTTCTAATCCATGAACATGGGGTATCTTTCCATTTATTTTTATCTTCTCTCATTTCTTTCATCAGTATTTTATAGTTTTCAGTGCATAGGTCTTCAAATTCCTTTGTTTAATTTATAATTTATTCCTAGATATTTTATTTTTACTGATGCTATTGTACATAGGATTGTTTTCTTAACTTCTTTTTTGGATAGTTCATTGTTAGTGTATAGAAATGCAGGCACCTGGGTGGCTCAGTGGGTTAAAGCCTCTGCCTTCGGCTCAGGTCATGATCTCAGGGTCCTGGGATTGAGCCCCACATCAGGCTCTCTGCTCAGCAGGGAGCCTGCTTCCTCCTCTCTCTCTGCCTGCCTCTCTGCCTACTTGTAATCTCTCTCTCTGTCATATAAATAAATTAAATCTTTAATAAAAAATAAATAAAATAAAAAATAAATAAAAAGTTGGTTAATTTTTTAAAATTTTTATCTTTTCTCAATGGTCTGAAGTACTGTATCTATTATAAATGGTATAGGCATGGGACTATTTCTGGTTACCTCTTCTGTTCTATTAATCCTTTTGTCTATATTTGTCAGTAGACACTGTCTCAATTATCAGAGTTTTATAATGTGTCTTTCTGTTGGGTAGTGCAAATTCTTCCACCTTTGTCTTTATTTTGAAGAGTGTTTTGGTTAGTTTGGAACTTTTGAATTTTCTTACATTTTTTTGGCAACAATTTTTGAAATATCACATACACACACACATGCATGCATTTGGGATTTGAACTGAGATTGCTTTGAATTTATAAATCCATTTGAGAGAATTTAAACTTTTGTAATATTGAGTCTTCCTATCTATGAACAATGTATATTTTTCTATTTGTTTAATTTCACTTTCATATTTTTAGTATACGTGCTGCCGAAGCGAGCACCTACTTTCATATTTTTAAATAAGGTTTTAGAATTTCCCTGTAGAAGTCTTGCATATCTTTTGCTAACTTATTCTAAGCACTTTCTATTTGTTTATATATGCTTACAAATTCTCTTTTAAAATGTTCATTTTCTGTTTGATTCTGTTATATTAAAAGATGGTTTATTTTTTGATAGTTTTTTTAATATTCTGAGATTTTCCTCAACTTTATTATTAACTTAATAGTTTACCTGAAAATTCTTTTGGATTTTCATCATCATCATCTCATCTTTTGGATATGGCATCATCATATCATTTGAATAATGACAGTTTTGTTTTTTCCTTTCTAATCTGTAAATGTTTTTAAATATTTTATTATTTTGCCTTTTAGTGCTTACTAGATTTTCCAGTGTAATGTTGAATAGAAATGGTGATATTATACATTCTTTTCTCATTTCTTATCTCAGAGAGAAATATTCAAAAATTTTACCACTAAGGGTAATATTTATTGTAGATTTTTTTTTTCAGATACCATTTATCATATTAGGGAAGTTCCTTTTTATTTCTAATTTACTAAGAGTTATTTTTTTCTCATATTGTTGAACTTTATCAAATTATTTCACTGTATTTCCACTCCAGGGTGGAAAAGAGGCTGAAAACTAGAGTCAGTATGCACTGTAACTATCTGCCTGGCTAAAAATCAGAAATATAATGGAGGAGGAAAGAGTAAAGACTGAAGAGAGACTGGGCCAGGGGATCACCGGCAGTCTCTGCTGCAAGCTTCAACGTGTAGTGCCTTTTTACAGTTTACAGTCGTTTTTTTTTTTTTTTAATTTTTTTTAATTTTTTTTTATTTTTTAAAGATTTTATTTATTTATTTCACAGAGGGAGAGAGATCACAAGGAGGCAGAGAGGCAAGCAGAGAGAGAGAGGGGGAAGCAGGCTCCCCGCTGAGCAGAGAGCCCGATGTGGGCCTCGATCCCAGGACCCTGAGATCATGACCTGAGCCGAAGGCAGAGGCTTTAACCCGCTGAGCCACCTAGGCGCCCGTTTACAGTCGTTTTTTATTGGTAGCTTTTGTATAGGTATTGGTATTGGTATAGAGCTACTATAATTTTCTAAGGAGGAAAACCTGTTTACTGCACATTGTGGATCTCAAATCCTAAATCCTAAGGACAAGGCTCCTTGAAGACTCTTTCCTGGGATCCAGAGTCTTATATCAGAGAAGGAACTTGCCAGAGATGCAGAATTCCTTTAAGCCTGTATTTTCACTTAGCTAGTCCTCTGCTATATTTTGAACTAAATTTGACTTTCATTTCTGGAGCTTATTTTCATGGTTCTTGAGTTAGTCAGAGAAGAGACATAATCTCAGTAAATGACTAATGGAATTGAACTTTAATAAAGGTGGTTACAGTTTAAATATTAATGAAGTGACTGCAATGACTCTTTTAAAAGCTAAATGCTCATCCTCATTTGGCCCTTTCCCTTAAAAGTTAGTGAAGGAGAATCACTAGGTTTTCAAAAAGATACTGAATATAGTTATTAGATGCAATGACAGAAAAAAGTTCTCTGGCCTCAAAGGCCTTGGATTCTTCACAGTGGACTTCTTATCATAGACCTCAGGTCACCTGATCTTACCTGGACTAACCAAGTATATCAGTAGCATGATGATCTGCATTTATACAGAAAGATATTGAAGCAGAAATTCTTAAATATTTCATGGATATAAAAAGTATGAATTCATCCAAAGTTCCAGAATCATAGCAACATTTTTTAATTTAAATTTTTATAGCTTTATTGAGATGTGACATATGGCATTCTGTAAGTTTAAGATGTACGGTGTGATGATTTGATATGCACATATATTGCAAACCATGGATCTGATAAGGGGCCAATATCCAAAATATGTAAGGAACTCATACAACTCAATAGCAAAAAAACTAACAATCTAATTAAAAATGTGAAGACCTGAACAGAAAATTTTCCAAAAGACATACAAAAATGGACAACAGGGTACATGAAAAGATGCTCAACATCTCTAGTCAACAGGACATGTAAATCAAACCCATATTAAGATATCACCTCATACCTGTTAGAATGCCTATTATAAAAAAGACAAGAGATTTCACTCTGACAGTGTACCTAGTATGTCAAAAAAGAAAGGAAGGAAGGAAGGCAGACAGACACAAGAAATAATGTGAGGATGTAAATAAATGGGAATCCTTGTGCACTGTTGGTGAGAATGTAAACTGGTGCAGCCACTATGGAAAACAGAATGGGGACCCCCTCAAAAAGTTAAAAATAAAAATATTATGTGATCCAGCAATTCTACTTCTGGGTATATATCTGAAGGAAATATCACTATCTCAAAGACATTATCTGCAGTTCAATGTTCATTGTAGTATTATTCAAAGCAAATTTTAGTGGACTTTTGTTCTCTACTCCACTACGTCTTGGCTTTAATGATTTAAAAAGAAGAAACAACATATTTTTATGTATTTGTGAATTCAAGAGGTCCTGGTATTTTACTTTTAAAACCATTATTTCCTTAGCCAAATTATCCTCTTTCAACTTTAGTGACTTTTTCTGTAGCTGTTTTGTGAGTTCAGTGACAGATAAATTCATGTCTTTTCCCCTCAATGATTTGATGTTTATAAAAACTATCAATCAAGTACTTTGTTATTTTACTGGTTTTCCACTCATCTCTGAGAACAACAAAAGATGCATTGAATGTTGTTCTCCTTGACTTGGAGATTTCACAGCCAGCAAGCACCTCCTTTTTCTAGATTTACATACTTTTTTGGGTGGATTCAGAGAAGTAGAGTTTGGGCAAAACCTTTTTTAAACAGAGAGAGGTCCTGTAAGGTGAGGATTTTAATATTCTTTTGACAAAGAGGCTCATACATATTCATGTAGTCAATCAACAAGTCTGTGCATGTGCATATGTGCATACAACGGAAAAGAGATCCTTCAGGGCATGCAACTTAACTGTAGAGACCTTAACCTCCCAGTGCATTAGCTAGTGATTTCTGGTAGATGTAAATTAGAGTAAGAGACTAGTTTGCATTATGTATATTCACTTGAAAACATCTTCAGAATTCAGATATATTTTTTCAGTATTCCTGTTTAGTTTTTTGTCCTTTATATGTCCTTCCCCCTTGAAAGTACAATTAAAAAGTCTCATTGATTATATATTCTGGTTTTCTGGTTAACTAAAGTTTTACTCCACACAATTTTTACCATTTACCATTTTACTCTTCCCATTTAATTCCCATTAAAACAAAGAACAAAGAAATAATAAATAAAAGATTTAGTAAATTTCTATTCAGAACTATTATGCAACTTAAAGCCTTTTTTTAAAAAAGATTTATTTATTTGACAGAGAGAGAGGCAGCGAGAGAGGGAACACAAGTGGGGGAGTGGGAGAGAGAGAAGCAGGCTTCCCGCAGAGCAGCGAGCCTGATGTGGGGCTCCATCCCAGGACCCTGGGATCATGACCTGAGCAGAAGGCAGACATTTAAAGACTGAGTCACCCAGGCGCCCCAACTTAAAGCCTTTTGATTTAAAATTTCTTTAATATGTTGGTCTGAATTAAAATTTGTAGATGGCCAAATTACAGAATTTTTCACCCTTTCGTTCTTTCATCCACAAATATGGATTGTCTTCTAACTGCTTTTCATGGTATAGAATTGATACACAGAGTTCAGAAAAATAAATACATAAAAGAAGAAGCATGGTCCCTGCTCTCATTGAACTTAATGTCTTTTTAAGGTTAGCTGGATGCATTTAGACCTTGAGATTCTTTGGAAAAATAAGAGTTGAAATTGCTGCAGTTTTAAAGAGGTGATTATAGTTGAAATGTACAGTCTGTAGCCTTAAAAGATAAAGATGAATTTTATGCTAGAGTGTTATAGCTGTAGTTCCATGATGGAAGACTTATACCTTTGAAGACAGTGGAGGCAATTCAGGGGCCCCTTCCCCCAGGGCTGACCAAATTACAAAAAGATGTGGAATTTCTCAGGAAAGTACAGTTCTTTGAAGTGTTTCCCTAAATAATAAAGATGTCAAGAAAACAGTGAAATAAAAGGAAGGAAGAAATAGATATAAATAAAAATGTACAAAGACTAAAAGAATGGACTAAAGGAAAGGAAAGGACCAGTTAAAAGAGAAAGCCCAGAAGAGAAAAGAGAAGGGAGGGAGGGAATGGGAGAGGAGGAGGAGAAGGAAAGGAATTTGTGAAGAAAGAGGATTCAGAAAGGACTGGTGGCTTCCTGAGACACATGGAAGGAACATGGTCACTAGAAGAATTTTTTTTTTTTTTAAAGAAGCATTGCACAGTTATCCCTTTCTTCTCTGGTGCTCCACTCCAGTCCTATTCTTATCTGAGGCATTTCCAGGAGAGCTTAAGTCCCCTTGGGCCACTTGACTGTTTTTTTCTCCAAAGCATCTTACTGGATGCTTTTACCCTTTTCATTAATGAACTCTAGACATTTTGGATTTGTAAGTCTTTGGGGAGAAAAGTATTTCTGACCTAATTCTGAAATAGATTTAATTAGATAAAATAAAACCAGCCTTACGTGCACCCGAGTGTTTATAGCAGCAATGTCCACAATAGCCAAACTATGGAAAGAACCTAGATGTCCATCAACAGATGAATGGATAAAGAAGATGTGGTATATATATACAATGGAATACTATGCAGCTATCAAAAGAAATGAAATCTTGCCATTTGCAACAACGTGGATGGAACTAGAGGGTATTATGCTTAGCGAAATAAGTCAATCAGAGAAAGACAATTATCATATGATCTCTCTGATATGAGGAACTTGAGGGGCAGGGTGGGGAGTCGTGGGGGGTAGGGAGGGAAAAATAATGAAACAAGATGGGATGGGGAAGGAGACAAACCATAAGAAACTCCTAATCTCACAAAACAAACTGAGGGTTACTGGGATAGGGTGGATGGGTTATGGATATTGGGGAGGGTTTGTGCTTTGGTGAGTGTTGTGAAAGATGTAAGCCTGATGATTCACAGACCTGTACCCCTGGAGCAAAGAATAAAAAATTAAAAATTAAAAAAATTAAAAAATAAAACCAGCCTTTTAAAAACATGGCTTCATCAAAATCATCTGCTTCTGTATTTAAATAGCTTTTCTCTGAATTCCTTCTATGAAAAAATATCAGGGAGAGAGCATGAGTACATTTTAATGAATATGTTTTATTTTGGCAACTGGACTTTATGGAGTCACAATATTTAAGCACTGAATGCAATCTTCAAGATATTTTTATCCAAAAACTTTGTTGTGTATGTTTATGAGGCAACACATCTATATATTTTGTTTCTCAGTGATTTTTGATGGGAAGCCCATTTGAGAGGAGGAAAGTTCTGTCATTTACAGACCTATTGACTTATGTGATTTGTACTCAGTGTGGATTCCTGCCTAGGGCTAGGCCTATTGTGTGATTCAAGGCACAGAACTCAAACTCTCTAAGCCCCGGTGTCTTTCACATATAAAATAGAAAGAATAGCATTTACTTTTCAGGATTACTAAGATTAGGGAAGATATATTCAAAGGCAGTGGAATGCAAAAAATAAGTGCCACTTTCTATTAGGGTGCTTGCCCTAGGTCCTTCCTTTTCCTGACCTTCTAATTCTAATTTTTCTACTTCTTCTGGGGACTCTGTGGCCCAGGCATCATACCAGCAAGGGTGTTAGACAATGATAGAATTATAGTTAAAAACAGTTGAGAGACTGTCTTAATGGCAAATTACATCAGCTTAATGCTGGGAATCCTTAACCTCTATTGGGCTGCTCAAAAGCTTCTTTTGCCTTTTTCCTGGTCCTCAACCAAGTACAGAAGTCTGTTAAGTGGTCTCTGCCTAAGTAACCTATGGCTATAGCTTTAATGATCTACTGGGAGCATTTCTGATTGAAGCATAAGAAGTTTTGTTTTAGTTTAGAAACTTTGAAATCTTCCCCATGGGGAAATCACCCATTTTTCCAATCTGAATTAAGTAGTATTGAAGAGAGAGGATGTAGCTCTTAAGGGCAAGTTGTCTTAAATAAAAGTTTCAGACTCTCCCATGTCTTCTAACAGGACATTTCCTCAAGATGTCAATTATATTTTTTAGTGATACTAGTAACTTTTATTCAGTCTGGGTTCCCCCACCTCTAACCTGTTTATTTTAAACAACATGGGTAAATGCAGACAAATATTAAACACTCCAAATGGATTTTATGTGTGTATGTATGTATGTATGTATATGTATGTATGTATGTATTATTTAGTTTCTTTTTCATTTTCTAGCGGAGAAGGCAGTTAAGGTACCAACTTTAATATATAAAACATGCATACAAGTGTATTCTCTCTTTCTCCCATTCCTATTAGAGCCCTTTAGATGCCCACAAAACCCCACCATCTTTTGAGATCCATGTCCTTCCAGAATTATCCTCTTTGGCCTGCTCTTCCCAACATGACTCTCTTATTCACGAATCCTTGTGGATTTCTCATATCAAAATTTAACTTATTTGTGCTGTGTCCCTTTTATATATTTATATAATCGTGGAGATTAAAGGACATGATTATCACTAGAATTAGGAGTTCATTTTTGGTTGTTTTTTTTTGTTTGTTTGTTTTTGTTTGGTTTCAGTATTCCTTTTATACTCTTAAAAATTATTGAGAACCCCAGAGTTTTTGCTTATGTGGGTTATAGTTATCAATATTTACCATATTAGAAATTTGAACCTAGATCTATTACCTGTTAAGATAAATGTTTTTTATGAGAAATAACTGTATTTTCCAGAAATTTGTAAGAGTGGTGCTGCTTTACATATTTACAAAATCTTTTTATGTTAGCTTAATAGAAGACAGCTGGATTCTCATATCTGCTTCTGCATTTAATCTGTTGTATTATTGCATTCAGATAGTTTCTGGATAATCCGGTCATACACTCATGAGAGAATGAGAATGGAAAAGCCAAATAATATCTTAGTATCTGTATAAGTTTTCTACTGCTGCTATAACAAACCAGTATAAACATAGTGGCTTAAAATAACACAAATTTATTGTCTTATAGTTGTGGAGGTCGGAAGTCCAAAAAGTGTCTCATAAAGGTAAAATCAAGGTGTAGGCAGGGTTGTGTTCCTTCTGGAGGGTGTCAGGAAGAATACATTTTTTGTCTTTTCCTTCAAGCTTCAAGAGGCCACAAACATTACTAAGCCTATAGCCCCTTCTTCATTTTCAAAGACAGCAATTATTAAGCCCAGTGCTCTCACACTGCCTTCTCTCTGGTTTTCTTCTTTAGATTCCCTTTTCCACTTTTAAGGACACTTGTGATTACCTGGGGCTCACCCAGATAATCCAGAATAGTCTATTTTAAAGTCAGGTGATTAACAACTTTTATCCATTACAATCTTAATTGCCTTCGCCATGTGATGTTAATATATTCACAAATCTCTGAAATTAGACCATGGACATCATTGGGAGAGCATTATTTTGCCTACCACAGTATTATTGTTAAATTCATTTTGAGTTCATGGATCCCCTCAGAGACCTTCAGAGATTCCCAGATCCTACTTTGAGAACCACTATTCTACAATATCTCTTATAAGAAGCATGTGCCTGACAAAGTCTTTCACAAAGCAGCCTTTTTAAAAAAGTAGACAAAATAAAGACTTAAAAAAATCTGTCTTCTGTAATTCCCACCTATTAATGTTTTTCTATTCTTTGGAGCTACAAAGAATAACTCTATTCCATCTACAATATTGACAGTCTTTCAAATATTTAAAGAACATTAATGTGCTCCCCATGATTTTTCTCTGCATGTTATATATAAACAAATCCTTATGAGAAAAATTTTGATGACATTAGCAGTGATATTTGTTCAAACTCTACCACACTTCACAGCCCAGCATAAGTGTTAAGTTTTCCACAAACCTCCTCGGATGCCTCTAATGGAAAATTATTTGCTTCCTCTAACCTTCCATTACACATTATCAGAGAAGTCATTCACATTCAGGGCTACTCCATAATATGATTGTAGATTTCTTGAGTACAAGGTCTTTCACTCATTCGTTCTTATGTTATACACTGTTTAGTATCTATTGGAAAAGAAGCACCCTAAGTGATTTTGAATGAAAGGAAAAAGGAATTGGAGCAGGGGTCCCAGACAGAGCCAATGTTTACCCTTGGTCTCAGGCATGCAAAACATGGTTGAGGGGTCCACGCAGAAGGCCTGAGAGTAGAGGTTCCTACCTGCAGGGCATTTATCCCAGGGACAGGAAGACAGGGACCCACTCTGATGTGAGGAGTATGCCACAGGTTTGAGGTTAGGAATGACTGAGCACAAAACAGTGTCTGTCACTGGGGCTTGTCTCTGAAAGGACTCACAATGAAAATGAAAAGGACGATTTCCTGAAAATTCCTGCAAGAAGAGAGAACATAGTGCAGCCACATTCTGGGGCTTGTGTTCTAGCAAGTATCATGTGATGATACAATGCACAAGTTCTCTGAGGCACAGACTGGTGTATCATTACAATGGGACCTACTCAAGACTTTTGCTCAGAGGGAGCCAGCTTCGGAAGGATGAGCAATGGCAGTTTTAGCAGAGACAGATTATTTGCTAAAGTTCCTTTCTTTGACCAACATCTTCCTATTTCCCTCATCCCTAGCCCCATCCCTAGCACCATTCTACTCTCTGTTTCTAGGAGTTTGACTTTTCTCAGATGCAACATGTAAGTGAGATCATGCAGTATTTATCTTTCTGTGACTAGTTTATTTCATTGAGCATAACGTCCTTAAGGTCCATCCATGTTGCAAATCACAGGATTTTCTTCTTTTTTATAAGGCTGAATAATATTCCTCTGTGTGTGTGTGTGTGTGTGTGTACCTTAGACCTTTGAACAACATGGAATTGAACTATATACGTTCCTTATATAAGCTGGGGAGAAAACCTCTTTCTTCTTGAATCAACATAAATGTTACTTTTTATAATATGACTGAGAAGAAGAGGAGAAATACCACCAGTAGCTTCCTATCCTCTCAAGCAGAAGCATTTTCCTCCTCTGACCTCACACAGGGAGGCAGGAGCAAAGGTGTCTACTCCTCTGTTCTCAGAGGCATAAAAAGCAGCAAAGCATTTGGGGGCAGGAAGGAGGATGGAGGACACTTATCAGATACCATATGATAGCGCAGGAGCCAGAACTTACCTTGGAAGATACAATCTGAACAGAGGAATTAGGCTTTGAATGGGGCATGGAGGCCCCAGAACTGTGAATAGAGCCAGGAGAAGAGAAGTTATGTTTCAGCTCTGAAGATAATGGTGTAGCCCACAGAAATGCAAGCTACAGCTGCTAATCCTGACTTGACTTGCTCACAGCTTTGCTTAACCAAAGGAGGAATCTTGGTCTCCCCATTTCCCACTTATTTCCACTGTTATAGCAGTTCCTGAAATGTCAGACTCTTTCCCTAGTTGGTGAAATCCAGCACTTTGCCATAGGACTAATACTAACTTCTTCTGCAAACACTTGAGTCAGCTCTTATTGGATTCAATTTTTTTTCCTTAAAACCAAATCTGTTTACTATTAACAACTTAAAAACAATTCAGACATATTAGCTTCAAACTTATTAGAAACATACATAGTGTGAAAAGCAAATAAATATTGTAATTCATTCCTTGTTTATTCATTAGTGAACTTGGATGAACACACTAATCTTAGTATTCTTATGGCTTAAGTATATATGTGGCATTAACTGCTTAATGACCCCCAAATTAAGTAATCAAGTTCTCATTCAGCAATTGTGTAGTACTAATTTTGGTCCAAGATTAGAGATATCGAAAACACAAATGCTGCTCTGCCCCAGATGAGAAGAGCATTGGTTAACTTCTTTATCCTCCTCATCCAGACATCTGTGTCTGTACCCATCTTTAGTTATTGAGGTCTCTATCACCACTGAATGCTTACTGCAGCAAGTACTGAGGTGTCCCCTGTCCACACTAGCCTTTGCTGTGTGGTGTAGCTCCTCTTCATGTGTGCACATTGTTTGATGTGCTCTGATAGCTGAGATGTGGTTAGTGCCACCTGGTTTTCAGACACTATGTACTGGCTGGCATCACTGGTAACTGGTATCCATGGACTCTGCCTTTGTCTCAGGTCACATTCACATTCACATTAGTGTCATATTCACACTGACACCACAATCCTGTGATTTCCCTATCTCATTCCCAGCTCGATATTTGGATGTTGTATCATATTACACTAAGTCAATCTGCCAAGATCCCTTTGTCACTGGCATTTGACAACCTATGTGCTGGGTTAGACTTGAGGCTTGACTCCTGGGTTTGCACTCTCTCAGCGAAGAAACAAGGCACAAGTCCTCTCTGTTGTAAGATTTACCCTGATCTCATACGGGTTTCTGTGGTGATCATGAAAATGTGCCGCTCAGATCTCCGTGGAGATTATATCTGATCCCCAACTCTACCTGCCATGTTCAGAAATGCATCACTGTATTTGAGTGAGGCTATACTTTCTAAGGACTGCTCTTAGTCAGTAAGGAGCATGGCTGGGATATTAAGGTCAGAAAACTACTTGGGAGGCACAGGGCTCATCTAATGGGTGAATTTGGCTTGAGGACTCCCTGTAGGCTCTGCCAAAATTTTCTTAGATTTTGCTGTCTATGTCTTCCCTTCCTCCTTCCCTCCTTTTCTCCTTCACAGGATCCAGATCATGGTCTGACAACTGTCTTGGCTCTCCCCGCCCCACAGTTTCCTTACTCCAATAAATCTCTTCTATTTCTAATCCCATCTTGGCATCTGTTTCTCAGAAGACAAGGACTATAACAAGTTAGAGTAACTAAAATTTTAATCCTCGTGCCTTATTTCTTAGGGATATTCTCTTTAGGATCTAAATATTGCCAACCTCTTCCACTTCCTCTCTTCCTTCTTTCTAATCGAACTTTTCTCGTGGGTGGGAGAATGGCTAACATTATCATTCTGTAAACACTTCAATTTTATTGTTTATTTTTGAAACTCTATAATCTAGTTTTCAGCTTTCATCTTGCTTAGAATAGTCAAGTTTTTGGAATTTCAGAAAACATAATCTCCAAACTAAGCAAATCAAACAAAAATATCTTTGCTTCCCACAAAACTTGGCTCTTACTTTTGCTTCCATACAATGTATTCAACAAAAGCCCATTCAGAAATTCATCTATCCCTTGGTTTTGGGATGTCTTCACTCTCCTTTTGTGGACAGAGCAATGAAAAAAGCTATCACTTAAATGGTGGGAGAGGTATAAAAGAACTGTGGAAAAGAAGTGAAGTAAAAAGAATAAAAAATAACATATAATTTAGGATCAAAATCACTAAAGTATCATTTAATATCATTTAGCATCAAAATATTTTTATTCCCATCTAGGCTTCATCCCTTCTTGTGATTCAGGAACCAAGGGAGGAACTGAGAATTCCTTTCTAGGTATAGTTCAGTTGTAGGAAAAGATTATATCTATTTTTACCCCCTTCCCCTCTATTTCTTTTGGGGACATCAATCCAGAATTTCAAGAACTCCTGTGCAACATGGACTATTACAAACCATATATGAGAATTGGAGCAAGTCAACTGGAGGCCAGGACTTTGACCCTAGGAGAAGTGATTTATGCAGAGAGGAGCCAGATTTGGGGTTTTAGAACAGTCGACTTATTAATATTTAGTTTCAAAGTATATTACATAATGCTCTAAATCCCCAGAAATAGTAAGCAGAAGTAAGAAAAGAGGGAGAAGGGAGCAATGTTATGAAAAATTAGGATTCTATTGACATCTATTGTCTATTACATTGACAAAAATTAAAGTTTTCCTTTAAAAGACTGATTCCAATGATATTAACCCAAAAGGCAAGAGAAGGATCTTGAAGAGGAAGATTTCCATGGTGACAATTAAGAGCTGGTCTCCTTTCTAGTATCCTTTTGGTAGGAAAATGGAACTGTGATAGCAGTTTTATACAAAAAGAAAAAAAAAGGCAGCTAGGCAGAATTAAATGGGGGTTGGGAGTTCTCTGGAAGTCAGAGGGAGACCAGAGAATGGAGCCCACTCCCGGGGGTCAGGCCAGGCTCAGCTGATGCCTACTCTCCTTCTAGGTCAAGGCCAGGATCTGAACAGTGACTCATGTTCAGTGACATATTCACTCCCTGTCAATGAAGCCTGTGGAGTCATACTCACACACAGGGAAGCTTCCCATGCTCCTGAGGCCAGACCCCTGGAGGCTGAGGGAGTAGTAGGAACCACCAAGCAAGAAGCAGGGAAATGTAAGGTGTGTGTGGGGGTGGGGTGGGGGTGGGGGGAGGGTGAATAATTTATCCAGTATCTAGGTCCTGATATAAGATCTCAGTGAGATTGGCATTAAATTCTAAAGAAACAGATTCTGGAAAGACTTATAATCCCACCTGCTTAGAAGGGAAGAATTTAGATGAGAATAAACATCCAGGTGGTGGTCTACAGGGGGGAAAATTTATATTGAAAATTACGTTAGTATGCTACACATTTCCCAACTCACTTTCTTTTTATATCCCTTCCACCATTTAATGGTGATGAAAGTTTTCATCTTGAAGCCATGACCATTAGGATGGGAGTGATAGAGAAGAAGATAAAATCTAAATTCTTATTTTTGAATTATTTTATTGTCTTCTATAACTTATAGCAGAAGCAATAATGTTGAAAGACATGATGGCAATTGCAAAAGCAAAGCATCTAAAAGAGAAGACTATTTACATTTAGCTATTTATTGATATTTTTTATCATTTCAAAAGCTTCTTTTAAAATATGAAAAACTATAGGCTGATACAGAGATAGAAAACACAGAGATGACCACAAAGTCTGGAATAATCCTTTGATTTAAGAGAAAATTTCCCCACCGTGGCAAGGAGAGGCTCCTTTCTGGATTGGGAGAAGGAGCTTATAGAGGAGAATAAGAAGAGTTTAAGTGCCAGTGTTGGGCTCTGGTCCCTGCTCCTATCCTCTCTAGGAGTTGAAACACTGGTGTGTGTGTGTGTGAGATGGGGGTTATGTGGTATGTGATAGAAATCTCTGGCTATGTTTGAAACTCTGGAAGCTGATAGGTCTTATCTCCCATTTTTACTTCAGAACTATAGATGATAAGATTATAGGCTTAAGTTTGTTTCTTTCCTGATCTCATTTAAAAGATGAAGAAACTCTGAAAAGAGTAGCAGGTAACATCACTAACCTTTGGGCAGTGTAATTCGTTGTGGTGGGGGCTGTTTTGTGCATTGTGAGACTGTGGGGTTTTTAGAGTATCCCTGGTCTCTATCCCCTACATGCCAGTCACACGCTCCCTCCCCTAGCTGTGAAAACCAAAAATGTCTTCAGACATTATGAAATGTCTCCTGAGTGGCAAAATTAACCCTGGGTAAGAACCAGTGCCCTTATAGTAAATTAGAGTTGGTTAGATCATTCTCTTTCATGCTATGGGGACCAGGATGTCCAAAGACAGCGAGGACAAAAATGGAAAAAGGGCATTGAGGGGGAAGTTGGGGACAAAATTCCAAGCTTCCTCTGCCATCATTTTGTCATGGGTTGGGCCTTTGTTCCATCTTCAGATTTTTATTAGCATTTTCTTAACAAGACGCCAAATCTAAGGAATGAATTCATCTCCTTAGGAACCTTTCCAAGTATGTGGAAAGAAGAATTATTCCAAACAGCAGGAAATAAAAAAGACAATGTGTGTGTGTGATGGCCTGTGGTTGGTTAGGTTATAGTGAGCAAGCTAGTTTAATTTAATGGCATATTAGTGGACTGCTGAAAAATGTGTAATAGTCCTAAAACAAAATCTGCAGCTAGACCAGAAAGCAGCTTGAGTCCCAGACATACATAAAAGTGTCCCAAAATAATAAATTGGATTTCATTTCATGAAATATTCACTAATGCATTTGAAAAAAAGTACACACCATGGATATTTTGATGGCAAAATGTACCTGGGGAGTGTTATTGCCAAAAACAAAAAAAAAACAAAAAAAAAAACCCGAGAGTGGGCACACAGAATGAATTTTGTGATCTGACACCCAAATAAGAAAGACCAAAACAGTGTTTAGATGTGGAAGACTGGGAAAAAGTATTAGCTTCATATGCACTAACCCTGAGACTCTGGATGGCAAATATATCCAGTTGAGGTCACACCTGGAATTTTTAATTTATCTTGGTTCATTTCAGGTCTGGACAGATGTAAGTTTGGCAAGCATTCAAGAGTGAGCAATGATGAAGGTTGGGGAGGTGATGGATGGAAAAGAGAAGGAGGAGGAGACAGAATATTACCAGGAGCTTCCCCCAGGTAACAAGAGTAAATGCTATACTATATGCACACATTGTCAGAGACTGATTTATAGTGGAACCATTTAAAGTGACTCATATTCTAGCACATGGGGCAGCCATTAACAATGTACTACTGCAACCTGCAGCCAACCATCGGAAAGTAGCCTTATTGAGACAGTTCTATAAGAGATCTACTTATCCATTTGGAGCACCAGAATTAATTATAATGGGTAAGTTTCTAAATATCTGAAGGCCCTGTATATATTACTACTGGAAGTAGGTTCCTTAGATTGAGGCTTTAAAGGAAACAAAATGACACTATACTATACATTTTACTGACCTCAAGAAATTGTTATGTATATATATGTATACATCTATGTATATGTATATGTACATGCTTTCTCTCTTTCTCTTTCTCTCTCTCACTTATATATTTTGATATCTATTTCCTAATCAAGGTATTAGAAATAGCTCATAAGTAGCGCAATCAAGAGAATAATCTGCATCCTTGTCTGATGTGGATCCTAGTTCCTGTGTCTCATGATGTGTTCCTCCCAAAAAGTCTGTGTTGAGGTATCTATTTCTTACTGAAGGGGCTTTGAATGAATCCTGGAAGGAGGCACCAAATACAGGCTGGATGTTTTGGAGGTGAGCTGATACATTTCCTTATAGTATAGATTTTTTTTTTAAAGACTTTATTTCTTTTTTTTAAAAATATTTTAATTTATTTATTTGACAGAGAGGTAGAGAGCACAAGTAGGCAGAGCAACACGCAGAGGGAGAGGGAGAAGCAGGCTCTCTGCAGGGCAGG
Source organism: Ailurus styani (assembly GCA_002007465.1). NCBI lineage: Eukaryota > Metazoa > Chordata > Mammalia > Carnivora > Ailuridae > Ailurus > Ailurus styani. The sequence continues at coordinate 2,935,617 of LNAC01000198.1, forward strand.
AAGCCCGATGCGGGCCTCAATCCCAGGACCCTGAGATCATGACCTGAGCTAAAGGCAGAGGCTTTAACCCAGTGAGCCACCCAGGTGCCCAAAACTTTATTTCTTTATTTGAAGAGAGAGGGAAAGGGCACAAGCAGAGGGATCAGCAGGCAGAGGTAGAATCAGGCTCCCCACTGAGCAAGAGCCCAATATGGGCCTTGATCCCAGGACCATGGGATCATGACCTGAGCTGAAGTCAGACACTCAATCCACTGAGCCATGCAGGCTTCCTTAATATGCTTTGGAAATACTGTTTTTTATGGAAAGACACCTATAAATTTTCCTGGATAAAATTAGACTTATTATACATAACTATTTTTAAGATCATCCTTTCAGGAATATATATATTCTACATGTATTAAGGGTAATTCATATAACCTAAAATGATTTAATTACACTAATCTTGTCACTTTTACATCTCCAAAGAACCTTAAAAATCTTAACTTTGTGAATCACCTTAAAATGTTCAAATAATCGAGTAAGAACTTAAAAAGACTTCTGGAGGAAGAGTTAAGATGGTGGAAGAGTAGGGAACCCTAGGCTTGCCTCATCCCTTAAACACAGCTAGAAGAATATCAAATCATTTTGAAAACTCAAGAAATCAATCTGAGGACAGAGAGAGCAAAAATGCACAACTAGAGGTGAAAAAACCACCACATTGTGGAAAGTAGGAGCTGTGGAGAGTTGACTTGGAGCAGAGAAGAGCTGCGGGTGTTACAATGGGGAGGGAACCCTGATCATGGAGAGAGGAACAAGAGAGAAAGAAAGAGAGACAGAAAAGATGAAAGTGCATGTGGGGAATTGCACAAGAAAAACTCTTGTTCAAAACCACTGACTGTGAAAAGGAGAGGGGCTGAATACTGCAAGTTTTTGTAAACAATAGAGTGCAGAGGCTGAAGTTTCTGAGGTACATGCCATTGCCAGGGTTGCACCTGGAGAGGTTAGTAGTGCTCTGTTAGGGAAGGAGGGCAGAGACCTGGGAACAGGCAGGGTGGTCTGAGGATCCCCTGGGTTGCATGGGGAGAAGCTTGGAATACATTTGGGAGAGGTGTCAGAGCCTCTCTAGGACAGAAGACCCAGAAGGTGTCATTGAGCTTCCCCGTTCACTAAGAAAGGAACAGCATTGGTGGCTGAGGGCAATGAGGCTTTCTGCTGAGCTTTATCATGAATTCTGAACTGCTGTGCAGTCATACAACCAATTTCTGGGATAAGCTGGCACCAGCCACAGTTCAGTGAGACCATCCCCCCAGGTCCATGCTGCTTAGATCTCTAAAATTTGGAGTTTTGAAACCCAGCCTCCCACCTGAGTAAAACACAGGAGTGCTGTGCCTCCTGGCAAGTAGACAGTTCAGATGCAGGCAGGGTAAATGTGGGGGTCTGGTGGAAGCTGGGGATACAAGAAAGGTGATTATTTGCTCTTCTATGAAGATTTCCTGAAGAGTGATGGGTGTGAGCTCCCTACTCTGGGAAGAGAGATCGGGCTGCACTATTTTCACCCCACTCATCAGTACTAATAAACTTCAGTGATCAAAACAGCACTTCCAAGGAGGACAGTCACTTACACCAAGCCTTGCCTTCTGTACCCTGAAGGTGCATCTCCACTAGGGCAAATAAATCTAAGAATCAGCGCAGCAGGCCCCCAACCCAGGAGACCAGCCCAAACTCCTCACACGCACCAACTCTATTGATCATAGAGTGCTATAAAGCTTCAGCCCTAGGTGAAACAGGATCTAGCTTCCTTTGTCCCCCCACCCCCGACAACCACCTTGGGATACAGAAAAAGCAATTTTTAAATTTTTTTCTGAATTTATATATAAATCTATATATAGGATCTAGCTTCTTTTAATAAGCAGATCAGAACACATCTAGGATCTGCTTTCCTTTTTTATCCACCTTGACAATATGAGAAGATGTAGGAATTCACCCCAAAAGAAAGAACAGGAGGAAGTAAGGGCCAGGGATTTAATCAACACAGATATAAGTAAGATGTCTGAACTAGAATTTAAAATAATTGTAAGGATACTAGCTGAGCTTGAAAAAAGCATAGAAGATACTAGAGAATCTCTTACTGCAGAGGTAAAAGAACTAATAGTTAGGCCAAAATTGAAAACGCTATAACTGAGATGAAAAACTGGATGGATACCATGATAACGAGGATGGAGAAGCAGAGGAATGAATCAGTGATATAGAGGATAAAATTATGGGGGAAATGAAACTGAAAAAGAGGGAAAGAAAGGTATTGGATCACGAATGTAGACTTAGGGAACTCAGCAATTCAGAAAGTGTAATGACATTCCTATCACAGGAGTCCCAGAAAATGAAGAAAGAAAAAAGGGGCAGAAGGTTTATTTGAGCAAATTATAGCTGAAGACTTCCCTAGCCTTGGGAAGAAATCAGACATCAAAATCGAAAGGACACAGAGAACTCCCATCAAATTCAACAAAAGATGGCAATCATCAAGACATGTCAGAATCAAACACAAAATACACAGACAAAGAAAGACTCCTGAAAGCAGCAAGGCGATAAAAAGTCCTTAACCTACAAGGGAGGACAGATCAGGTTCACAGCAGATCTGTCCACAAAAAGTTGGGAGACCGGAAGAAAGTGGCATTATATAATTCAAAGTGCTGAATAGAAAAAAAAAATATGTAGCCAAGAATATTTTATCCAGCAAGGCTGTCATTCAGAATAGAAGAAGAGATAAAGAGTTTCCCAGACAAACAAAACTAAAGGAGTTCATGATCACTAAACTAGTCCTGCAAGAAATATTAAAGGGCACTCTGAGTGAGGAAAAAAAGGACCAAAGCAACATAGGCTAGAAAGGAGCAGAGAACACCAGAAACACCAACTTTACAGGTAACACAAAGCCATTGAATTCATATCTATCAATAATCACCCTGAATGTAAAGGGACTAAATGCTCTACTCAAAAGACATAGGGTATTGAAATGGATAAAAAAAATAAGACCCATCTATATGCTACTTACAAGAGACTCATTTTAGGCCTAAAGACACCTGCGGATTGAAAGCAAAGGGATGGAGAATAATCTATCATGCTAATGGACATCAAAAGAAAGTTGGAGTAGCCATATTTATATCAGACAATCTAGATTTTAAACCAAAGACTGTAACAAGAGATGAAGAAGGGCACTGTATCATAACTAAAGGGTCTATCCATCAAGAAGATATAAAAATTTATAAATATTTATACATCTAACTTGGAAGCACCCAAAATATAGAATTCAATTAATAACAAACAAACTTATTGATAATAATACAGTTATAGTAGGGAATTTTAACACCCCACTTACAGCAACAGATAGATCATCTAAGCAGAAAATCAACAAGGAAACAATGGCTTTGTATGATACACTGTTTCAGATGGACTTAACAGATATATTCAGAACATTTCATCCTAAACTAGCAGAATACACATTCTTTTTGAGTGCATATGGAACATTCACCAGAATAGATCACATATTGTATCACAAATCAGCCCCCAACAAGTACAAAAAAGATTAAGACTGAAATCATACCATGCATATTTTCAGACTACAATGCTATGAATCTTGATGTCAACCACAAGAAAAAATTTGGAAAGACCACAAATACATGGACGTTAAAGAAATCCTACTAAAGAATGAATGTGTTAACCAGGAAATTAAAGAAGAAATTAAAAATTACATGGATGCAAATGAAAATGAAAATGTATTGTCCAAAACCTTTTGGATGCAGCAAAGTGGGTCCTAAGAGGGAAGTATATTGCAATACAGGCCTACCTCAAGAAGTAAGAAAAGTCTGAAACACACAACCTAACCTTACACCTAAAGGAGCTAGAAAAGGAACAGCAAATAAAGCCTACAGCCAGCAGAAAAAGGGAAAGAAAGATTAGAACAGAAATGAACCATACAGGAAACAAAACAAAACAAAACAAAACAAGACAGTAGAACAGATCAATGAAACTAAGAGCTGATTCTTTGAAAGAATTAATGAAATTGGTAAGTCCCTAGCCAAACTTATCAAAAAGAAAAGAGAAAGGACTCAAATAAATAAAATCACAAGTGAAAGGGGAGCGATCACAACCAACACCACAGAAATACAAACAATTATAAGAGAATATTATGGAAAAAGTATATGCCAACAAACTAGGCAATCTGGAAGAAATGGACAGATTCCTAGAAATATACATTTTCATATACCAGTAATGAAGCAGGAGAAAGAGAATTCAAGGAATCAACCCCATTTATAATTGCACCAACAACAATACACTTAGGAATACATGTAACCAAAGAGGTAAAAGATCTGTACTCTGAAAACTACAGAACTCTTATGAAAGAAATTGAAAAGGACACAAAGAAATGGAAAAACATTCCATGCTCATGGATTGAAAGAATAAATATTGTTAAAAAATATATGGGCGCCTGGGTGGCTCAGTGGGTTAAAGCCGCTGCCTTCGGCTCAGGTCATGATCCCAGGGTCCTGGGATCGAGGCCCGCATCGGGCTCTCTGCTCAGCAGGGAGCCTGCTTCCTCCTCTCTCCTCTCTCTCTGCCTGCCTCTCTGCCTACTTGTAATCTCTCTCTCTCTGTCAAATGAATAAATAAAATCTTTAAAAAAAAAAAAAAAAAAAAAAAAAATATATATCACCCAAAGCAATCTACACATTTAACGCAATCCCTATAAGAATATCACCATCATTTTTCACAGAGATAGAACAGACGATCCTAAAGTTTGTATGGAACAGAGAAGACCCCAAACAGTCAAAGCAATTCTGAAAAAGAAAATCAAAGCTGGAGGCATCAGGATTTTGGATTTCAATTTATATTACAAAGCTGCAGTTATCAAGACAGTATGGTACTGGCACAAATGCAGACACATAGGTCAATAGAACAGAATAGAAAACCCAGAAATTCAACCACAACTATATGGTCAACTAATCTTTGACAAAGCAGGGAAGAATATTCAATGGAAAAAAGACAGTCTCTTCAACAAATGGTATTAGAAAAACTGGACAGCAACATGCAGAAGAATGAAACTTGACTATTTCCTTACATTGTACACAAAAATAGATTCAAAATGGGTGAAAGACCTAAATGTGAGACATGAAACCATCAAAATCCTAGAGGATAACACTGGCAGAAACCTCTTTGACCTTGGTTACAGCAACTTCTTACTAGAGACGTCACTGGAGGCAAGGGAAACAAAAGCAAAAATGAACCAGTGGGACATCATCAAGATAAAGAGCTTCTGCACAGCAAAGGAAACAATCAATAAAACTAAAAGGCAGCCTATGGAATAGGAGAAGATATTTGCAAATACCATATCTGATAAAGGGTTAGTGTCCAAAATCTATAAATCTATAAACTCAACACTCCAAAACACAAATAAACCAGCTAAAAAATGGGCAGAAGACATGAAAAGATAATTCTCCAAAGAAGAAATCTAGATGGCTAACAGGCACATGAAAAGATGCTCAACATCATTCATCATCAGGGAAATACAAATCAAAACCATGATGAGATACCACCTCATACCTGTCAGAAGGGCTAAAATTAATGACACAAGAAACAACAAGTGTTGACTATGATTAGGAGAAAAGGGAACCTTCTTTGTGTTGTTGATAGGAATGCAAACTGGTGCAGGCACTCTGGAAAATAGTATGGAGATTCCTCAAAATGTTGAACATAGAAATATCCTTTGACCCAGCAATTGCACTACTAGGTATTTACTCAAAGGATACAAAAATATAGATTCAAAGGGGTACATATACCCCAACGTTTATAGCAGCATTATCAACAATAGCCAAACTATAGAAAGAGCCCAAGTGGTCATCAATGGATGAATGGATAAAAATGATGTGCTATTGCTTGGGCATCAAAAAGAAATCTCGACATTTGCAACAATGTGGATGGAGTGAGAATGTATTATGTCAAGCAAAATAAGTCAGTCAGAGAAAGACAAATACCATATGATTTCACTCATATGTGGAATTTCACAAACAAAACAAATGAACATAAGGGAAAGGGAATAAAAGAGAGAAACAAACCATAAGAGACTTTTGACACTAGAGAACACACTGAGGGTTGATGGAGGGAGGTGTGGGTGGGGGATGGGCTAAATGGGTGATGATTAGTAAGAAGGGCACTTGTGTTGAGCACTGCGTATTGTATGAGTGATGAATCACTAAATTCTACTCCTCAGGCCAATATTACACTATATTTTAACTAACCAGAATTTAAATAAAAAATTGAAAAAGAAAAAAAAGAACTTACAAAGACTTCCAACTTTAATTCTTTGATTTGACTTGATAAATACCATTCTGTGTAGATACCTGCAATGGTTCTCTTCTCAACTGGATGGGAAAAGAGAGGAGTCCAATAAGACCCTCCTATAGATACACTCTAGGTTCAGACTCCTCCTTCAACCTTTTTCTGTCCAATTCTGCCTTCAAACCCTCTTGCTCTGGTCTGATTTCCCCAGATTCTGTACTGTTGCCTAATTTACAAATAACTAACAATTATTTAATGGTAACTATATGGTTAAATACCTACTTTAAAAAACTAATGGCGGGGCACCCGGGTGGCTCAGTTGGCTAAGCATTTGCCTTTGTCTCAGGTCGTGATCCCAGGATCCTAGGATCCAGCTCCACATTTGGGCTCCCTACTCAGCAGAGAGTCTGCTTCTCCCTCTGCCTCTCCCCTGGGCTTGTGCTCTCTCTCTCTCTCACTCATTCTCTCTCTCAGATAAATAAATAAAGTCTTTAAAAAACAAAAAACAAAACTAATGGTAACATATCCCTGGCTCTTTATTAAAAGAATCTAGAGTCTTCTGTTTATTGTAATTTATGCTAACTGGGTCTGAAGAAAAACTACTAATGGGTGTTTTGTGTAATCCTCATGGTGTTTTATAAATTATTTAACTGGGGACGGAACCTATTGAAATGAGAAGGAATGGAGGCATCTGCCAGCCAGTGAGCTGCAATTGTGCAGTCTGTTCTGCTAGGCATGGCTGCCTGGAGTTGTTCAGTGCTTGAGGTTGGGCTGGCATGCTTCAGGTAGCAAGGATATTTCTGATGCAGTCACAGGGAAGGTGATCCAGAGGATTGTTAGGGGAGTCAAAACATCACTCCAGAATTTGGCTGGTAGAAAGTTCTAAAGAGGTTTCTTTGGCAGAATAGCAATATTGCTTTATCATCAGCTAGTTTGCTGGTGTTGGTCTTTATAGAGCTTTGTTTAACAACCAAATTTTTGAAATTACTTGTCTTCAACCTGTTGCCAGAAACTTACAGTGTTTGGTCCACCAAGCTGTTTCATTCTGATGTGCTTTCAGAGATATAATGATCCAGAGGCCCAGGAAATGTTGATATTCTACCACCCTTACAATTCTTCCATTTTCAGAGACGGCTGTTGTATTGTGCTTATAAAATGAAGCACAAATCTCTATTATTATGTGAAGATGAAAATGTGAGTTCTCCTGACCCTTCTTAGTGAAAGTTTATGCACATGATTATTCACACTAGGCTTACTGTCTCATTTGTGTGTTTAAAATTTATAGTTAATGAACCTTTTGAGTTTTCAGATTCCAACCTCAAATATCTTGAGTTATGAGAGAACAGAAGTTTCCATGTAAGGGTTATGTGATTTAAACAATTGATTTACTATTTTACTAGGGACAGCATGTTCCTCCTATCTGAAGGCTTAAGGATGAGAAGGGGTTAGCACTTGATAGTTTTTTTGTTGTTGCTGGTTTTCATCTTTGATACATGTTAACAAGGATGGAAACTACCATAGTGAAAGGCTGGTGATGAGACTTTTGAATTCTGTATCAATATTTTGGTCCCTTGACTAGATCTGCAACCATTTCTTCTCTAATAAGATTAAAACTGAAGTAGGCAATGATGAATATAGAGTAGTTTGATAGAGATAATTAAAGTGTAGCATTATCTTTCTATAGTGACACCTGAGTTAATTTCCTTTTCCATCTGAATGCCTATTTAAATTGTCTCATATACCTAAAATTTGCCTACTAGTCTACTATGTTCATCTAACATTTTCAATCCAATAAACATTACATTTTAAATCCAATAAACATACTCTTTAACTCAGTGTTACATTTTAGGTTCTGAAATCTGTACTTACTGACAATTTTGGTACATTAATAAAACTGTAGCAGTTTGAAAAGGAAACTTTCTTTCCAACTCTTTCCCAAGAAAAAAGCAGTATAATTTCATAACTGCAAGAGACACTAGAAGCATTTAATTCAAAATCTTCATTTTATATAGGAGAAATAAGACTGGCAGGAATGAAAAAAATTGTCTATCAACCAACCAACTGGCCCTAAAATCTATGTTTCTTTATTCTGGGTCCCAAATTGGTCTCCCTATGTCATCGTTGTACTATATATAAGATGTCTCTCATCACTTATCTGAGAGCTAATAACTAAGCAAGGAACCTCTACAGAACAGAAGAGCTATATGGGTAAATCTTTGGACCATCAGTTGAGAAGATTCTGGTTTAGCGGATGTAATTTTAAGTAAACTGCTAAACCTCTCTGGCCTAGTTTCCACATCTGTAAAATAGAGTTTATAATATCACTAAGTTTACAGGTCACTGTAAGGATCAAATGAGGCCCTGACACATATTATGAACATAATATGTTTCAGAATAAATATCCTAACCCTGGTTTTGATAACCATGAGTACAGTTCAGTAATTTTACCATTGAGAGCTTTATCTCTTTATCTTCAGACAACATAATTCAATAAGTACGGAGCCCTAAAATCTATGTTTCTTTATTCTGGGTCCCAAATTGGTCTCCCTATGTCATCGTTGTACTATATATAAGATGTCTCTCATCACTTATCTGAGAGCTAATAACTAAGCAAGGAACCTCTACAGAACAGAAGAGCTATATGGGTAAATCTTTGGACCATCAGTTGAGAAGATTCTGGTTTAGCGGATGTAATTTTAAGTAAACTGCTAAACCTCTCTGGCCTAGTTTCCACATCTGTAAAATAGAGTTTATAATATCACTAAGTTTACAGGTCACTGTAAGGATCAAATGAGGCCCTGACACATATTATGAACATAATATGTTTCAGAATAAATATCCTAACCCTGGTTTTGATAACCATGAGTACAGTTCAGTAATTTTACCATTGAGAGCTTTATCTCTTTATCTTCAGACAACATAATTCAATAAGTACGGAGCCCTAAAATCTATGTTTCTTTATTCTGGGTCCCAAATTGGTCTCCCTATGTCATCGTTGTACTATATATAAGATGTCTCTCATCACTTATCTGAGAGCTAATAACTAAGCAAGGAACCTCTACAGAACAGAAGAGCTATATGGGTAAATCTTTGGACCATCAGTTGAGAAGATTCTGGTTTAGCGGATGTAATTTTAAGTAAACTGCTAAACCTCTCTGGCCTAGTTTCCACATCTGTAAAATAGAGTTTATAATATCACTAAGTTTACAGGTCACTGTAAGGATCAAATGAGGCCCTGACACATATTATGAACATAATATGTTTCAGAATAAATATCCTAACCCTGGTTTTGATAACCATGAGTACAGTTCAGTAATTTTACCATTGAGAGCTTTATCTCTTTATCTTCAGACAACATAATTCAATAAGTACGGAGCAGAAAGATCCAAATCAATTTTGACAAAAAGACCAGTCCTAATGTTTTGATTTGTCAAAAACAGCCAGGCTGTATAAATTAGAAATCTGAGTTCTTTCCCAGAGATTCAGATAAGTATTACCACAGCCATTTCAGGCAGCATAGTGTCTACCTCAACTTGTGACATCTCCAGGGATAGAGATTTGAGAGACCTTTGTTGAACTCATTTTTGAGCTCTAATCACCATCTTCTATTCAGTTTACCTCAATAAAATATGAAGAAGAGGAGAAAGTTGAACTTGAATTTACTGAATACTTGTACCAATATATAAAAGATTTCCTGGGCGCCTGGGTGGCTCAATGGGTTAAAGCCTCTGCTTTCGGCCCAGGTCATGATCTCAGGGTCCTGGGATCGAGGCCCGCATCGGGCTCTCTGCTCGGCAGGGAGCCTGCTTCCCCCCCCCTCTCTCTCT
>LNAC01000198.1:2945863-2977595 GCA_002007465.1 Ailurus styani
AAAAAAAAAAAAAAAAAAAAAAAAAAAGATTTCCTGAGTATGTGCTTTGGGTCCCCGAGAAGCAGATGCTAAGACAGAGATTTGAGTGCAAGCGGTTTATATAGGAAGCTATCTCAGAGGGAATCAGTAGGAGAGCAGAAAATAAGACAGAGAAGAGAAGGAGGTGCATTATCAAGCAGATTATCACTGGGAGCAACTGGGGCTCAGTTTCTCTGGGAAAGTGCATATAGAACACACCTGGATTTATCAAACCTGACAGGTTGGGGAGGTTAGGATATTTATCCTTCAACATCAGCCATGCCTGAGTGAGAGCTGCTCCTGGGAGATTTAATTCCCCAACACTTCTGGCTTTTCCAATACCTAGGCTGAGAGTGAGCCATGTGGCAGGGTATCGTAGTAGAGTGCTGCTGGCATAAACTTGATTAGTGAGTATGCAGGGAATATGGGTGATGTCCACTGTAGCATGTCTTACGATAAAAATAATAACCACTGGAAGTATCTAGCCCTAGAATGTGATATATCTATCTCATGGACTGTCACTGAAGAAATGGAATCATAGACCATATTATGCCCTTCTTAGAAAATGCAGGGGAAGGTAGATGACAGATGCCATTTTGCACATTCAGATGCATATACCTAAGCCCACATAATTTCAGTTCCATCTTCATTTTTCATTTCACTGATACTTTTCAAAAATATAGTCTATTAGAAGTCATTCTAAAACACAATAGGCTATTTTCTCTGTGCTGCCCATTTCTCACTCTGCACACAGTGACAACATGTCTATCAAGTTGGTGAGTAGTCCAAGACTTGACCCTCCATTAAGCACTGTATCCTACAAAAATTCAGTCGAGGAGTAAATATACATGGGCACGAAGAGCTAATACAGATAATTCTGAAAAAAAAATAACAAAATAAGGATGGTTAGCATGAATCTAACTCAAAGTTCAGAATAAGTTCAAGCTGTTGCTCTGGCATATGCTTTCAGTTGGGACCAGAGTGAAGGGTGGGAAATTTCAAAATTACCCAACATGTTTTCTTGTTATACTTGGAAAGATGTCTAGTGTTTTTTTCTTTTTTCTTTTTCCATTTATGAAATGAGCCCCGTTGCTTGTGTTTCTGTGATGCATTCATACCACTAAAAATTAAAGCACTATCTGGGTTCTTTTTTCTCCTCTGTCCAGGCTCACTAACCTACTAATTAGGAAAATATATTAACTACATGTTTTGAATTTATTTGCATGTCATGACTTGCTAGAACAACAATGCAAGGGTATCTTTACCTTTTTCAGTCAAGGTTTTAAACAAAGGAGCCCTGTTAAGGATGTCTTATCAATAACTTTCAATAAGACAGAGTATCAATAACCTATTCTCCAGAGGTAGCCTATGGATAGGAATTATAGATAGAGCATCACCTAAATGATCACTGTAAAACCCACAGCTATAGAGGTAAATTAATTTCTCTGTTGGTAGGCCCTGTGACATGGCAGGAACAGTAAACCCCAACTATTTAAAAGTGTGTCTCTGAGAGCAGAAAATTCATTTCTATTAGACATTAAGGTAGGGAATTAGTCATAAAGCTGAGTCTGGCTAACAAAATGCTTTACTTGATGGTTTACGGATCAATCACCATTAAGGCAGAATAAGGACATTAGACATTTTTTGGTTGCTTTTGATCACTGCGATCAGTTAGCGGATTGTTAGTGGAATGGCAATTAAATAGCTGACCAATGACTAAGCAATCAACTAGGAAATGGCTAGATCTTATTTTAATTTTTTTAAAATGAAGGCATTATAAAGCAGGGGTTTCGCAAACTATGGCCCATGGGCCAAAGCCAGCCCACTATTGTTTTTGTTAGTAAAGTTTTGTTGAAAGTTTAGCCATGCTCCTGGACATATTCTTTAGGCTGTTATATTACAACAGCAGAGTTAAGTAATAGTGACAAAGACAAATAACCCCCAAAGCCTAAAATATTTACTATTTGGCCTTTTACAGAAAAAGTTTACTCACCTCTCTACTAGAGAGATATACTCAATTTTTTGGATACAAAATATGCTTGATAGTCTGTTACCTTAAAAGACCAAAGATGTGGGTTTCAGTGCCATGTACAGATGTTAATAGCACCTTATGGTGCAGATTCTTGTCTGCCCTCTTAAAAATAGAGAGAAACTGTACCAAAAATTAAAATGTAAATTATTAGAATTGGGAGCATGCCATAGATACAGTTTGAAGTTCTAATTTTATAGAGAGGAAAATGAAACCCAGAGAGGTTAAGAGGTTTGCCAAGGTTACTCAGCTAATGGCAGAGGCAGGTCACTATTTCTCCTAAAACAAACAAACAAACAAACAAACAACAAACAACCAGCAAAAGCCCTTCTGATGAAGCCCACTGCCTCCTGATAAAAAGCAGGGAATATTAATTTTGTTCTGTCAGGAACAACCCTCATCCTATGCTGAGTAAATTCAGTCCCTCTGATATAGTGGTTCTCAAATTTAATTGTGCATCAGAATTACCCATGGGGTTGGTTAAAATGAGGATTGCTGGACTTAATGCTGTCTTTCCTCCAAATTGCTGATGCAGAGGGTCTCAAGCATTGGCATTTCTGACAAGTTTTCCAGGTGATGCTGATGCTTCTGGTCTTGAGACCACATTTAGGATCCACTGCAAATGATTACTTTCTGTCTCTCTCATGTGTGGGGACTTTGCTCTAAAGTTGAATCAACAATAACCTGCTCATGGTTTACTAGAGGATGGTAATTAACAAAGAGCAAGGAACACACCAATTAGAGCAAAAAGAACAAGAACAAGTGAGACTGACCAAGTTAGTCTAGTTAACAGGCTACGGGAGGGGGGCCAGGACAAAGATAAAGGAAAGATGATGTATTAAGTTTTTATTCTATGGGATGTAGCAATTGACAATAGAAGGAAGGAGTCTTTGTGAGGGTAGAAGAGATCAGACATTACAAGGGGTCAGGGTGTCAATATATTCTCAGCATTTTTAAGTACATGATTTATTAGGTAGTGAATCAGAATTTATGTTGTGTGAAATCACCTTGTACTATCTTCCCCCCACATACAAATATGAGTTAATTTAATATGTGCAGTTTTACATAAATATTTATTCCATAAAAATTTCATGTTAAAGAAAATGACATATGCTCATACATTCACAAAATATCCTTATGGTCAGAGATTTCTTTTACAACTAGAAAAACAAGAAATAGACCTAATATTATGCAACAAACCAGTAAAAAGACAAAGGAAAATGCTAAATTCCCTTGATTCTTAGTGAAAAAAAAGCAGGCATTAATAGAAATGAGTAAGAATAGAGGTTTATTTTTCTTGGATACCTTATAATTTGAATTGTTTTGCCTTTTTTGAGAAAAAATTGGGGAGATATTTAACCTCAAAAGATTAAATTTGAACTGGGCAGTGGTAATGGAGAAACATAATTAACACCCCACCCTCTCACCAATCATCAATAAACATGATTGAAATGGCTTCTTGTAAGACAATGCTCTAAAAATTTAGAACTGGGAAAATTTAAACCTGATGTTTCTCATTTCCTTCCAATTTCTCCTATGTCTGTTGCAACACTTGACTTTTCCTCTGCATCCGTGCCCATGGATTACTGGATTGTTGGCACCATGGGCTCCCTGGCTATTTCTCTTAGGGTTTTGAGGCCCAAGCTGGGCATGTCTGAAACTGAGCTCATCTCCACCCTGACTGTCTCTTTCCCCCAGTTGCTCCCTCTCTGCACTTCTTCACTTCTGTCAGAGTTATCATCATTCTCCTGTCACACAAGCTCAAATCTTCAGTAACCTCAGCCAACTCCTCCTTCCCTCTCAAATCTAGCCTACTCCCAATCCTCTTGATTCCTCTTTTATAATGTCTTTCACACCTGTGACCTGTTTCTCTCCCTCTCTTCCACACCCACCCACCCACTCTGAGCCCTCCTTAGGGCATAGTGGTTAAGAGCATGGGCTTCAAGTTCAGACACCTAGAATGTGCTGCCAGCTCCAATGCTCCCTACCTGGGTGACTTTCCATTGTGAAAGGTCTGAACCTCAAAAATCATCATTTTATTTCTAAAATGGGCATTACAATATTGCCCACAATTGTTATGTGGATAAAATGGCATACTCAAAATGCTTAGCACAGCATCACACACAATACTGACAGTGACATACAGTAATTCCCCAAATACAGTGACTGTAACAGTTATCATGGAAGAGGAGGACTTACTGTGTACATTCAATTTTTATTTGCCCCTTATATACAAATATTCACTTTCATATATAATCTTGTATTTGGTGGGGGGATACAGAGGGAAAGGGATAGAGAATCTTCAGCAGTTTCCATGTCCAGTGTGGAGCCTGGCAAAGGGCTTGATCTCAGGACCCTAAGATCATGACCTGAGCTGAAATCAAGAGTTGGACCCTTAACCAACTGAACCACCAGGTGCCCCTATAATCTTGTATTTAAAATTTTACTTTACTTTCTCACATATACTCTTTATTGTTTTTGATGAGTGATTCATCCTCCATGTTAGATAAGAAAAAGAAAAGCAAAGAGAAAGAGAAAAGCAAGTACTTCCTTCCAAATTTATAGCGTAGGGATGGTGGTGAAAATTAATTCGTGCAAATGTCAGGAAAACAGAGAAGGCTCTTCCCTCCCCACTCCCAGTAGTATCTATATATCATGCTTAAGTTTCTATGGTGCTTTCACATTTGTCTTTTCTCTTGAACCCTACTGTATGGATCAAATTGTGTCCCAGATTATTATGTTGCAGTCCTAAGCCCCAATACCTCAGAAAGTGATGTTATTTAGAAATAGAGTCATGACATATATAATTAGTTATGATAAGGTTATTCTGGAGTAGAGTGGGCCTCTAATCCAAGATGACTGGTGTCCTTATGAGAAGGGGAATCTGGACATAGATGCACACACTGAGAGAACACCATGTGAACGTGGCATGGGTGATACAGAAGAAGTCAAGGAACACCAAAGATGGCCAGCAAACTACCAAATGCTAGGAGACATTTGGTCCATACAGGCATGGAACAGATTTTTCTTTGCACCTCTGATGAAGTATGGCCTTGTTGACACCTTGACATCCAATTTCTAGCCTGAAAGAACCCCATGAGATGATAAATTCCTATTGCTTTAAGCCAGTCACTTTGTGGTAGGTTGTTATAGCAACTAGAAAATTAATATATCTACAAAGATGCTATGAGCCAGATAGAGCAGGTGACAGCTCTAAAGCTGGCTAGGGTCTGCAGAAGTTATTTCCAATAGCAGCTGAGGGCTCTGGTAGCTGAGGACCAGGCAAGGTGAGAGCAATGAGATGGTGCCAGGTGGAAGTCATGGGACCAAGTCTGGATGCTCATGTAACACCTCTGCTTCCCATTCTGCTCATGTCTGGTAAGGAAAGGAATAAGAGAGTAGACTGAGAATGGAGACCTGAATTAGCCTCTGAGAGTAGTACCTGAAAGTGCAGGTAGCTATATCCCCTTTGCTGAAGGTCCATCTTCCTGTAAAGGAGTGAGGTTCTACAGAGACAGTGAAGAGAAGAAGGTTTCATGTTCCCAGCCCAACCAGCCCGGATGGTCTTTAGTCTGTAGAATTTTTTAAAACAATTTCTCAGTGCACTGAATTCTCAGAGTCACCAAAAACCTCCCTGCTGCTTTTAATCCAAGGCCAGACAGAACAAATCATAATCACATTTTAAAGGCAACAAGGATAAGATTACTCATGATCCCATGCACACAGGTATAGAACATATGCTGGCACCGTCTTATTGTCTACTTCTAAAGATCATCCCCTTCAATTGTGAATTTATGGCTGTTTAATGGATAACTGAATTGGCTGGACGTCTTATATCAAGAAAAGTGGTATTTTATTTTAATCAGAAAATAATTCCTTTCAAATTTACTATCTGAAAAGCAGGCAGGTCTTCTCCCTGCTAATTATGGGAGTTAATTATGGTATCTTCATGATAATGAGAATAGCAGCTCAGCTTGGCTCAGGAAACAGATCTTGTCCTAGGTAATATGGAACATGCTAGTGGATTCTATCTCAACACCCTTTGCCAGACTGAACTACATTCAGCTGGAAAGGAGTACCTAGCAACATATTTGCTATGAATGGTGCAGAATTTTTATTCTTGTTTCCTGTGTTTTTTTCTTTAGTTTTAGATTTTAAAAAATTTTGGGATAAAATATGCTATCACTTTTATGAGAAGAAAGCGAAAAAGGACCTTTATAATGTCTAATTGCGCCTAGACAAACATGAGTGCAATCTTAAAGTCCATTGAATTGAAACTTGATTGTCCTCTCTATAATGTTGCCAGATAAAAGAACAGATACCTAGGTAAATTTGAATTTCAGTTAAGCAATGACTAAATTTTTACTACAAGGGTTGCCCAAATATTGTTTATCTGAAAAAAATGATCTATTATTTATCTGAAATTCGAATTTAACTAGATGTCTTATGTTTTTATTTACTAAATCTGCCAACCCTACTTTATCAGAGATGGGAGTCTTCTTTCCCTATTTTTCTATTCTTTTAATCAAATAAGATGTTGCTTGTTTCCTTTTTTTTCCTAAGAAGTACTTTGAATATGTCCGAGAACAATATTTTTCAAAATGACTTCCCTGATACTAAATTAAATCACTTGGATACAATTAAAATGCTAATTCATGAGTCCCACCTAAGTCAGGCTTAATAATCAGATTCTAAAGCACTCCAGGAGAGTCTTATGCTCTGTAAATATAAGAAGAAACAAACCCCTCCCATCAGGCTTCAATAAACCACATTAAAGCCTGATGTGTCTTTTCTCACTGCAAAATGTATTACTTTGATCCATGGTGGTCTCAACCAGAGGAGCCACTGAGGAAATGTTGAAATTTGATAGCACTGAGAGACTATTGATTTTTTAAAATCATGTCACTATTTAAAATAACAGTATTTACTTCTAATGCCTTTTGAGAAATTGTCAAAATACATACTCATATTTAATTACATTTGTAAAAAAAACCTCAAAGTTCTAGTTTTTTTCAAAGGTATAGTTTTTATCTATCAAAATAATTTGCCTGTACGTTCATTGCTGTGCCCATCTACAGGCCTAGGCCTAGGGACAAACTATCATTTGTCACAGTTTTATATTTCTAGGGATTCAAAATATAAAACAGGTGCTAACACTACTTGGAATAATAAGTAATCCAGAAAGATTTGTTATGATGCAACAAAAATTTCTTATATTGTCATTAAATGATACATGACATAATTTTAAAAGCATCTAAAAAATTAAAGCTCATTCTAGATAGCAAATTATATTCTTGTTCAAAGTACTGACTATGCTTTTTCATCTAGAAAATAATAATAGTAATGGCACTACATCATGGATTTGAGGTGAATTAACTTAAATGCTGTGTATAAAGAAATTAGCATTACTGCTTGACATAAATACATAGTAATGTCCTCAATAAATGTTAGCTGCTGTTATTATCATTGTTATTATTATTGCTATGAAAATCATCCTTTCACTTATCATGAAACTTCTAAAAGATATATAATCAGAGAAGGCTTTCCCAGATGAATTCTTTCCTACTGGTGAGTTTTGGGGCTACTGTGGAAAGACACCACTTTAAAATCAAAGCACCATACTACGGCTGTGATGACAAGTCATAGCATAAATTCTTCCTTCTTTCCCTTGTGGTCTGTCATTGGGAAATTTTGACTCTACCAAAAGTATTTTATGGTGGCTCCACTGTTTTGATATGTTACAGAAGGGCCTCCTTTGATATAAAAACACAAGACATTCAACCAATAAGCGATTTAATAAAAACATTTATATTCTACCACCCGTTTGAACTGAAGATCAGTGTGGCAGACACACAGTGAATAAGAAATAAAATAGGAGGATTTAAGGCTGGCTAAAAAGCTGAAGATTGGTTTGAAACACTCACATTTTATGTTTTATTTTGAATGTGATGGGGAAACCATTAGAGGGATTTAAGTAGAGGAGAGACATGATCTGATTTGCTTTTTGAAAAGATCATCCTGGCTCCCCTACTTCCTTCTGGCAATAAACAACCTCTCCTCTTCTACTTTGTCTTTATTGTTTATAGTTATTGGTTCTGTTTTCTGTGTATAACTTCTTGATTAAATGTGAAGTTAATGAATATGGGGAATTACCTTATTCATCTTTATAACTCCTATATTACAATATGCCTTATAAATAAGAGCTGGTTAACAAGGATTTTTTTAAATGTATGACTGGATGGATAGATGGTTGAAATGACAGGGCAGGCCAAATGTGCATTTGATTTCGTAAGAGCAAGTAAAGATCAATGCTCTAATAAATTAGTACATAGAGCCAGAAAAAGCAATGAAAGCAATACAACCAGCCCAGATCTTTGAAATAGGGTAAGTGACAGAAACTCAGGTATTGACACTTTTCTGAGGATGGCAGGGTTCACATGATGTATGGATCACTCTGTATTGCAGTGGACCAGAATAGTTTTGCCACAGGCATTTTGATCTATCCAAAGTGAAAGCATTTATCATCTCAGTCACTGTTTTGTTTGAGTCATCACAAGGAAATGACACAAACTGAGAAGGCGATATGTCATATGGAAAGGAAATTCTTTTATACATATAGTATGCAGGTTTGTTGTTAACCATGGTCAACTGTTACTAACTAGTGTCTTTCCTGCTTTTCTGCATGTAGGCCAGAATCAAGGAAAAGATGAAAGATGAAAAAGAATGAAATGAAAGATGAAAAGATGAAAGAATAGAAACACCTTATAATTTCATAGAACTACACTTTTTAAAAAAGATTTATTTATTTTATTTATTTATTTTTAAAGATTTTATTTATTTATTTATTTGACAGAGAGATTACAAGTAGGCAGAGAGGGAGGAGGAAGCAGGCTCCCTGCTGAGCAGAGAGCCCCATGCAGGCCTCAATCCCAGGACCCTGAGATCATGACCTGAGCCGAAGGCAGAGGCTTTAACCCACTGAGCCACCCAGGTGCCCAAGATTTATTTATTTTAGAGAGAAAGAGAGAGAGAGAGCACAAGCAGGGGGAAGGCAGAGGGAAAGAGAGAATCTCAAGCAGACTCCCTGCAGAGCATGGAGCCTGATATGGGCTAGGATCATGATTTGAACTGCAATCAAGAGCCGGCTACTTAACTGGCTGAGCCACCCAGGGGCATTACATTGACGTTTCAGTTTACATTGATGACTAATGATTCTGAGCACCTTTGCATATTTATTAACCTTTTGATGTACTATTTTGTGAGTGGTTAATCAATATTTTGCGAATGCTTAATCAATATTTTGCCTATTTTCTTTTCCATTAAATGTTTCTTCTATAGATTTGTCAGTGTTCTTTTTTTTTTTTTTTTATCTGACACAGGGAGAGAGAGATCACAAGTAGGCGGAGAGGCAGGCAGAGAGACAGGGAGAGGAGGAAGCAGGCTCCCTGCCAAGCAGGGAGCCCGATACGGGGCTCGATCCCAGGACCCTGAGATCATGACCTGAGCCGAAGGCAGAGGCTTTAACCCACTGAGCCACCCAGGCGCCCCTGTCAGTGTTCTTTATGTATGTGTTTTTGTTTTATTTTCTCCAAATTTGTAGTCTCAAAGAACAATCTCTAGATTTTTAGTTAGCATTAACATAGAAATATTTTACTCACATATACAAGTGAGAGCTGTCATTAGACTGTTGTTAATGAACAAAAATAAAAACTGGATTTATAAGAAGAGGGAAGAAGAGAAATCTGTGGACAGTCTGAGCAGTGTGAGAATAATAAGTTTTGTTTTTAATATATTTTTTGGCTGGAGAGGTAAATTGATGTTGGAGAGTAATTCTCCAGGAGTAGACACTGAGATGGAATTTAGGACCCAAGATGCTTATGAAGGATCAATGACTGTGAAAGGAAAGGGAATAAAGAAGGACTGGATAGAGGGAGAAGTCTAATTGCAATTCAGGGTAAACAGAGACACTGCCAACCTTGAAGGAAACATGGAATTTTGCCTTTACATTTTGCAGGGTAAGTTGATAGGCATCCAGGAGGGGACACCAAAAAAAGCAGGACCTGTGACGGGACCCCCCTTCTCCCTTTCCTTATCTGTGGGCTGCCACATGATCCCTGAAACAGTCATTGTCAAATTAATTTTTGAAGCAAAATCACATCTACTGCTGTGGATAGTCTTCTGTGTCACTGCTGTTCACAAGGAGGTTTGGAATTAAAGGGTGTTCTGTTTAACTTTATTATATCTACTATGGTGGTAGGATATTTGGGGTAACTCAAAAGGACCTCTGTAGCAGCACAATTCAACTATGTTAGATGGAACTTTCTGTAATAATGGAAACGTTCTATAACCTATGCTGTCCAGTAGGGTCACAGGTTGCTACTGAGGCTGAAATAGAGCTAGAATGAAAATTTTATTTTCAAAATTTAAAAACTTAATTCAGTTAAATTTAATTAAGCACATGAGACTAGTGGCTAGCTGAATTAATTTCCCTCTGTTGCTGCAACAAATTACTACAACCTCAGTGGTTTAAACAACACAAATTTATTATTTTGCAGTTCTGGTAGTCAGGAGTGAAAATTGGTCCTATGGGGTTAGAATCAAGTTGTTATTTCTTTTTTTTTTTTTATTTCTTTATTTGACACAGAGAGAGAGAGAGATCACAAGTAGGCAGAGAGGCAGAGAGAGCGGAGGAAGCAGGCTCCCTGCTGAGCAGAGAGCCCGATGTGGGCCTCGATACCAGGACCCTGAGATCATGACCTGAGCTGAAAGCAGAGGCTTTAACCCACTGAGCCACCCAGGCGCCCAAGTTGTTATTTCTATAGACTCTTTCCCTGCTTCTAGAGTCTGCCCGTATTCCTTCACTCCCAGCTACGTTACTGCATTCTCTGGCATCCATTGTCACATTTCCTTTTCTGATTCTAACTCTCCTGCCTTCCTTTTTCTCTTACTTAAAAAATATATTTATTGGGCACCTGGGTGGCTCAGTGGGTTAAAGCCGCTGCCTTCGGCTCGGGTCATGATCCCAGGGTCCTGGGATCGAGGCCCACATCGGGCTCTCTGCTCAGCAGGGAGCCTGCTTCCTCCTCTCTCCTCTCTCTGCCTGCCTCTCTGCCTACTTGTAATCTCTCTCTCTGTGTCAAATGAATAAATAAAAATTAAAAAATATATATATATTTATTTATTTTAGAGAGAGAGAGCACACACACACAAGTGTGGGGGGGAGGGGCAAAGGGAAAGGGAGAAGTAAACTCTCTGCTGAGCGGGGCTGGATCCCAGCACCTGGAGATCATGACTTGAGTCAAAGGCAGACGCTTAACTGACTGAGCTACCCAGGTGCCCGGACTCTGACTCTTAGTTTCGACTCTCTCTCTCAAATAAATAAATACAATCTTAAAAAACAACAACTAAAAAAGAGTCGGATGCTTAATCAACTGTGCCACCCAGATGCCCCATATAAGGACCTTTATGATTACAATGGACCCACCTTAATAATTCAGGATAATCTACCACCCCAAGGTCCTTAATCACGTCTGCAAAGTCCCTTTTGCCATTTAAGGTAATGTAGTCACAGGTTGTGGGGATTAGAATGTGGACATCTTTACCAGGGTGAATGGGGTATGGATTAATCTACTATATTGAATGGTATGTCTCTAGAGAGAAATCAGGACCAGGCAAATGGGAAAAAATCTGAAAGAATTAAAGGCATAGAGTGATATGTCAAAGATTTCTCATTATAGAGAGAGAAATTAAGGTATGGCCATTGTCAAGTTGTTATTACATCCCATAGTAATCCTGATGGAGAAAATGGGGTATCTGGTCTAAGAAACAAGGACAGAGATGCATTGATTTACCTCATTAACACTATTGTAATAACTATTACAAACAAGGGCCAATAATGTTTGCCTAATATCAACTTATCTAAAAGTTCTGTAATGGTAAGATTCCTTATCAAAATTTTTATGCTTGATGCTTCCTAACTCAGTCATTGTGTCTGTGAAAGCAGGCTGGAAGGGAAGATGGGTGACTATAAAGGAATGGGTTGGATTTTTACAAAGATAATACTTAAGCTTCCAAAGAAATCCTGAACTCTGCAAAATAGATCCTTATTCCAATGTTGTTTTGGTTGCTCCCAAAAGAGGTACTTCCTCTTTTGGACTTGCCTTTAAAGTAAGTGTGCAAAAAATAGCATAATTTCATTATTTCATTCTAAAGTATAACTTCTAACTAAATTAGTATACTTGGCTTATAATTTTGGTTGTTTTCTTTAAAATAAGTTCATTTCCAAAGAATGACTATTTTTCAACAATCAGGATCAGTTTTCAAAAGATGTCACATTCTTAAAGGGATTACAGAACAAAGTTTCACAATCATTTTGATCAATGAGAACATAACTTATTAAGTTACCTAGAATATTTTTAATATTCTTTGTAAAAATAAAAAAAAAATGGAGACCTGGCTTGAAGATCTTCCTCACAGACAAAACCAGTTAAGCCCCATAAGCAAAACTTGAGTGTGGCTTATTTCATGAGTATAAATGAAACTTAGGTTATTTCTTGAAAATGCCTCTAATAACTATAAATAAAATTCAAATCATGTTCCTAAAATGGTACAGGATAATCACAGTTAACCACTTGTCTGCTGTCTGGAAAACCCCGCTGTAATATCCAATCACTGTAAAGGTTAAACAACTTCATTTTCACTCTGTAAGTCAACTTGTAGCAGCACACCTCTGAGCTCCATATGAGTTTCATGTTTGAAGTTCCCCTGTTCAGTTTGTTTCTCACTGATTAAAATACTCACAACAGGTAAAATTCTCTAAGTTTTCTCTTGATACTTTGCTTACCAAAAAAACTTAAATATTCCAAAGTGACTCTTTAGAAAGGAACAATATGAGCTGGGCCATAATTTTTAGTGAGGCTCTTATTAATAATCAGTACTTTGTGATCAGATCTTGTGTCCACTTCAGTGGAACAATTTTATAAACATGTGCTGGATACTCTATGTGTTGATGAAATACAAGTGCATATGACACAGTTGCTGTCTGACCTTCAGTTCTCTTATAGTCCAGTGAGAGACATAACTGAACCAATGGTTTCCATCTGAGTTGGTCTCTCTTCCAGGGAAGACTTATGTAAGGAAAGTTAGCAGAACAAAATTGGAGCCTCCATGATTACAGTGTGACCCAGAATGGGACCAGAGCTGCAGAGGCCTGTCTGACAAAGACCTTCCTTACTTCACCCCCAAATTGGAGACACTATCAGACCAAACACATTTGGCCCTGAAATTTGAATACTCTGATTAAGAATTAACCTAGAAATTTCATTAGTCAAAACCTCACAGGGTTTGTCCTGGGAGCCAGATTCATGCATATAGAAGACGAACTTGTCCAAACTGTCACTGAATGCTCGTTTACCCAGTGACAGCACATCCGTGTTGCAAATTACCTTTTTGCTTTTTTCTGTCTTCAGTTTTGTTTTGTTTTGTTTTAAATATCTGGGTCCACACCCTACTGAAAACTGAATTTTAGAGATTTGTCCAAGAGGCTCCTTTCATATCCTTTTTATTGCCCTATTATGTGAATAAAGCCTTTAATTTGTGTAAAAAAATTAAAAAAATTAATTTCTACAGGAGTATAATCTATATAAAATATATAAAAGATACGAAGTTATGCTTGTTCCAGATTCCAGAATTCAAGAAGCACAGCTAACTTTCATGCGTGGGTCATTTAAAGAAAACCTACAGTTTGAAACTAGCAAATAAGGAATCAGGGGGCCCCCTCAATGTCACTGATTTGTCAACAGGACCCTAAAATGTTAAGTCTCCTGTGGCAACTTGAAAACAAACCAGATAAACAACCAAACCTGCTCTTTCCCCTGTATCCTCTATCTTCCTTAGGAGTAACCTAAGCTAGAGTCATAGGGATTATCTGAGATTTCTCATTCTCCCTTAGGTCCCTCCTTCTATTCATCTGATTTATTCCATGTTTTTAATGTTTCAGATGCTGATCTTTCTTCTTCATTGCTGGTAAATTACTTTGAGGCCCTTGTCAGTTTTTGCCTCAGTCACTAAAATAATCACTTTAACTTTTCTCCCAATCCTTGACCTTACCCTATACTATTACTAATATAATATTATACATTAATAACCCCTATACTAACCCTATACTAACCCTTTCTCTTGCATTTTCTGTGCTGTGTTTACCATAGATATCAGAGATGCACTTGGAGAATTTGGGCTTCCCTTCTCTACAAGACACCACCGGTCCAAAGAATCTGGTTCCAAAGGGAGAAAGCTTTCATGAGGGAACACAGCTACGTTCCTTCTGGTCACTTTTGTTCTTTGTGCCAAGACCACCAATTAGGCAAGGGTGAAGCATCATCCTAACAGGAGTAATTGGCCCTAATGATCAGGAGACAGTAGTGCTGTTGTTACACAATGGTAGCAGAGAGAATATATTTGGCACCCAGGCGATTTACTGTGGTGTCTCTTGCTTCTCACCTAATTTTTATAGTAAATGGACAAGTGTTGAAGCCAGGTTCTCTACTGTCCTATTATGAAAGTAAATGGACAAGTACAGAAGCCCTATTTTTTAAGAAAGTATGGGACTCTAAAACTGAAGGATGAGAGTCAGGGCCACCCCCTCAGATAAGCTCCTTAGACTAACAGAGGTAATAGATAAGAGTAAGAATTTTCTAAAAATATTCTAGCCAAGCAAAATGATGATAAGCATTAGTTGCAGCCCTGAGACTAGCTGTAATCATGAAGGCTCCAGTTCCGTTCTGCTAACTTTCCTTATGTAAGTCTTCCCTGGAAAAGAGACCACCCAGAATTGTGGAAGAGTTCTTCTCAGATGGGATGAACCAAGCAGATCTGAGTGATGCAAGGGGTGAACTCTAGTGGAGGCTGAGGTACACAGCCCAGGTGCCCTCTGTAGGACCAAGGCACCCATGCTCCTGCCTATCGGCAGTGCTGTCTGCTGACTGCTCCAGGCTGATGCCTTCCTCAGGGTATAAAGGCCTAGCCTCTGCTTTAATTTGGGGCATATCTAAAGAACTAAACCAGCCCCAGGGCTCCGTGGGGGAGTGGCTGAGCACTCTGCGCAAATGCATCACAGCTCAACTCCTCCCCCGGCCCAGTCCTGCCTCCCTCACTCCCTTGTAAGTCCTGTTCCTGCAGACGCTCCACAAGCCACCCACTTGCAAATCTCCATTCCTGTGTCTGTTCCCCTAGGATCCCAACTTATGACATCTAAGTTGATGACTAGGGAGGTACCACTTCAAGTCTTGGAGTCAAGTAAGCACATTTTTCACTAATGAAAACTGTGTTCTTGATTCTTTTGGAGTTCAGAACATATAAACTTACTATCTATTGCAGCCTCTCCGCTCATAGGCCAGCTTGTTCAGCTCTGATCATGGATTTTCGTCTGGCACATCATTTAAGTTCTTTGGTCTCATTTTAAATCTGCCAGGAAATTGAGCTCAAACTCTAGACTGGAGACCTTTGAAAATCATGTTAAAGCCATATTAATTCAATTTCTGTTACTTGGGTTGTATTTTATGATAGATTTCAAACTGTCCCTTTTTAACCTTCCTGATTTTCATTGTTTATTAAAAGATGAATGATGTACTATAGGCTGATTCAATCAACTGGACCAAATATGTGAGATGAAAGCCATGTAACATTGAAGAGGCTGCCGACCAAATAGAATTTTCCAGGATACAAACCAAGTAGGTTAAGGAAGTCAGTGTTTTGCCTCATGGTCAGTTTACCACAACAGTCAGTGATGAAGATAAATGGAGTCTGGAATTGTGTCCATGTTATGTATTCAGTCAACACATCCTAACGTGGAGGAAGCACATTTACAAGGTTAATATGGCCACTGGCATTTGGACAGGTGGCAGCGCAGCATGACACCCAAAACACTAGCTGTAAGACGGCACAAGGACTCACTCTGGCCTCTAGCATCTACGCCTAGTGTTTAAGGAGGTTGATTTGAGTTATATGCTCTTGGTCCTTTAATTTTATATCATGTCCAAACTTTATGAGGTTCTGCATTTCTTTGGTTAAGATTTTCTCTTAGGGTTAAAGATCTGGAATTTTGGAGTCATCTTACATTATAATTATTGACTGAATTGCTTGCTTGCCTTCTGGATTGTAAAGCATCTGTGGTCAAAAATGGTGGCTTACTCTTTTTTTATATCCTCTGCACAGGGATTTGTAGGCAGTGTGTTACCAATAGGTGACCTGAATTTAATCGGGGCTAGGAGAGCATTCAGAATTCAAGTAGGTGAAACTTCTCATTTTTAAGATGAAGAAAATGATGGGCGCCTGGGTGGCTCAGTGGGTTAAAGCCTCTGCTTTCGGCTCAGGTCATGATCTCAGCGTCCTGGGATCGAGGCCCGCATCGGGCTCTCTGCTCGGCAGGGAGCCTGCTTCCTCCTCTCCCTGTCTCTCTGCCTGCCTCTCTGCCTACTTGTGATCTCTCTCCCTCTGTGAAATAAATAAATAAAATCTTTAAAAAAAAAAAAAAAAAGAAAATGAATGAGCAGTAATAAATAATTTTTTTTTGTGGAAGAGCTAACTGGAGCAAACCATATAATATGTACTAAGATGAGAAAATGTAAGAACTCAAATATAATTTATTTCCTGTTTCTATGCAATTACTTACATCTGATTAGAAAGTAAATTGCCCGTAATTAATTAAGTGAAACCTGCTTCTTAAAAAGCACCTCATCTCACAGGATGGTTCTTATGGTTATAAATTTTGACTGACAAACTTCCATTTCCTAAATAATTGTTCTTTTTCAGTAGAAGGTACAGTATCATAGACTCATTAACAAAAAAGGGAAAATCTGATGTTTTTTCTAAGTAAGTATCTAAAGACCAAATTACCTTCTAAACCTTAAGGTCCTACATATCCATAAAATGTTATTGCTAATCTGATTTCTGAGATTTTTTGGTAATTAACAGTTACAAATATTAGGTGAAACATTATTAAAAATGTTATAATGTCAGTTTCCATAAAAGTTGCTTTGGTGATAGTGTGATAAAATTTGTTTACCTCCTTTCCTGGTTACAATTATATTTCCCCCTCTACTAGGTGTTTGCTTCATCAAGGGTTAAGTAAAATACTAGAACAAATTAAGTGGATTATATGGTCAGGGCCAGGGCTGGCTTCATGGGCATGACACCTCTGTGTTTGTATAGAGCCCCAGCTTAGAAGGGCTACATGCTGGTTTTAATATTCTACTGTCACTATCTTAACAATTCTTCAGAATTCTTTAACAAGAGCCCTGCATTTTCATTTTACACTAGGTCTCACAAACTAAGTAGCTAGTCTTACTTAGAAGTAATCTGAAACACCATCAAATTCTTACATTTCCTTCACAATTCTAACAAATAATAGAAATATATCTTTTGTAAAACTTCAATTACAGAATGTTTGAGAATTGAGATTTGGTCTCTAAAACTTAAAAAAAATTATTTGAGTTAAATGCATTCAACTACTTCTCTGTTTTTGTAGATATAAAAGTGAATCATTTTATTGTTGGAGGACCTTGGGTATGTGGGCTAAATCCTAGGTTTGAAGATATATAAAACAGGACAAGTGTTTTTGGAATGGCTAGTGAACTTCATGTGTCTAGAAGACAAATCTATCACATTCACAACTGTTTCCCTAGGGTTTTGTACAGTGCATGGCATATAGTAGGAAGAATTGCTTTTCTAATCAAATTTCTGGTTTTTATAGCTTTAATTTTGATTATCTCCTTTCTCCTATTATTAAATGTAGAAAATGCAAGTGAATTGATATTGCTGGTTATCTGGGACCTGGTTAAATGAGATTTTACTGAATATTGTGCCCATTATTGGTATATGTACCAAAAATATCAAATTGGCAAATTTTTGTACAAAAATTCTTAGACAAAACATATGGGAATAGAAGAAAGAGATTTAGAAACATGGAGCATAGGGAAATAGAAGAAGGAAATTGATAATGCTCAGTGAAAACTGAGTCCTTGATGCCGCTTTATAATACAATGAAATTAGCTCAATCACATATGCCTTAAGAGACTCAACTTCCCTCCTATTCTCTCCAGAGATTCCTTGAAAGAGAGGGGGGGTATATTTCTTTTGGTGTTGCTTGATCCTGAATTCCTGCTTCTGCTAAATCAACTGAGTTTGAAAATTATCTTGCTTTTTTCTTTAAATACAGTCCCTTTTCCATGTCATGGCTTCTCCTGTGGGAACCTATACAAATAGTAACATATTCTTATGAAGATTTAGGATATGGGAAAGATTATGATTCTCAAAAACACTTTGAATTTACTATTAATGTGTTGTTGTTCTTAAATGTCCATCTGCCATTCTAACAATGGGAATTCCTCACTGAATAACATTTCTCCTTGGGCTCTAGTCACCTGCGATGTCACTCTGTTCCCTCCTTCTATAATCCATGCTTATTTCCTCCACTCTCCTCCCTCACTACTTATCCCAGTCACTGTATTCCATCTCCTTCCAGACCATGCCTCATGTTAGTATAATCTCATGTTAGTTTTGTAAATATAGACAGTTCTCTTCAGGATGGAAACTCTGGTAAAAACTGAGAAAAAAGACTAAAAAACACATACTTACAATTACTATATTTACCTTAAATAAAAACGGGATAGTACACACATTTTCTGGCTTGCTCGCTTTCCTCAAACATTTCTTTCCTTATCCTTCACCTTTCTATTACATTTCTCTTAATCATGGAAGAAAAACTGCTGTGACCAAGAAAATAATTTTATGAGAAATTTTATTCTCACTTTATAGCATAACAAAATCATGTTTTTCAAATCATACCAATGTGTATTAGTAACAAATTCATAATAGTTAATTAGTAAAAGTTTTCAGAGTTAAAAATTCTGGTTTCTTTTTTCCCCCATGCCCATTTTATTTTACTTACTTCATTTGCTAAACCACTCCATTGAGTTATAATTAACATACAAAAAAGCCATATATATTTAATGTATATGATGTGATGAGTTTGGAGGTAAGTATATACCCATATAAAGTACATCACCACAATCTATGCCATCAAATTATCACCTCCAAAATTTCTTCCAGCATTCTTTATTATTATTTTGTGTGTGATTAGAACACTTAGTATAAGATCTACCCTCTTAGCAAATTTTTAAAACTATAACACAACTTTATTAACTATATGCACTGTGGTGTACAATAGACTTCTAGGATTTATTTATTTTGCATAACTAAACCTTAGTACCCTTTGGTGAATAGCTCCCCTTTTCCCCCTCTCCCCAGTCCTGGCAGTTACCATTCTACTCTGTGCTACTATCAGTTTGACTATTTTAGATTCCTCACATAATTGGTATCATGTACCATTTGTCTTTCTGTGTCTGGGTTATTTCACTTAGCGACAATGTCCTCCAAGTTCATCCATATTGTTGCAAAGGGCAAGATAAGTTTTTTGTTGAGAGATTTTTATCATGAATGGATGTTGGATTTTTTCAAATGTTTTTTCTGCATCTATTAAAATGATCATATGATTTTAATTCTTCATTCTGTTAATGCGGTATATCACATTTATTGATTTGTCTATGTTGAATCATCCTTGTTTTTCAAGGATAAATCCCACTTGATCATGTGTTTATACTTTTTAATGTGCTGTTGAATTTGGTTTGCTATTATTTTGTTGAGGATTTTTACATTAGGGATATTTCCTGTAGTTTTCTTTTCTTGTGGTGTCTTTGTCTGGTCTTGGTACTGGGTGATGCTGACGTGACAAAATTAATTTGGAAGTATTCCCCCTTCTATTTTTTAGAAGAGTTTAAAAAGGATTGATATTCTTTTTTAAATATTTGGATTAATTCACATGTGAATCCCTCTGGTTCTGAGATTTTCTTTTTGGGAGGTTCTGATTACTGATTCAATCTCCTTATTTGTTATTGGTTTGTTCAGACTTTCTATTTCTTCTTTTGTCAGCTGAGGTAGATGTATGCTTCTAGGAATTCATCCATTTCTTCTAAGGCGTCCAACTTATTTGTGTGTCATTATTCATAATAGTCCTTTATGATCATTTTTATTTCTGTGTCATCAGTTATAATGTCTTCTCTTTCATTTCTGATCTTCCTTATTTAAGTCTTCTCTGTTCTTGATCAGTCTAGCTAAGGGCTTGTTGATATTGCTTATCTTCTTTAAAAACCAACTTTTAGTTTCAGTGATTTTTTTCTTTTGCTTTTTGTTGTTGTTCTCTATTTCATTTATTGCTGTTCAAATCTTTATTACTTCCTTCCTTCTGCTAACTTTGGGCGGGTTTTAGAGCTCCTTGGGAGACAGGGACACACGGAAAAAAATTACCTGAAGGTGATTTATACAGTGGGAAATTAGTGGCATATGAGTTATACGTTCTTTGGAGGGTGAGGCCATTCGTAAATTGTGGAAACCCAACAGGCAATTTGTGCTGTCGGTTCCCTAAAATCGTTTTAAACAGAAAAACTGGGACTATTTAACAAAGTATAACTTCTCTGAGGAAGTACTCCAATCCCACTTTTACCCAGTGATATTTTCTGGCTCTGTTAATGTTTGAGCAGATGAAAAGGGAGCCACAATGACACAGTAAATTAATATACTTCCAAGAGACTCTTGTGAACTATTAAAGTATCCTTCCAAACCAGAAAGGGCTACTTACACATTATTCATGTCAATAAGAGGATTTAATTTTTGAAACTTTTCTAAGGATCCAGAGGGATACCTCGTGAAAGGAGAAAGATCAATTCAGTTCTAATGGTTTACGCATGGCTAAGTGATACATTTTCAAATTTGGCAATAATCTGTAAAATATTATAATGTTCATGCTTGGTTGATGATCAGCTCTTAGAAGGGAAAGCAGGAACACAAAAGTCTCAACTGAGGAGCTTTTCAAATGAGCAGATTACCCATCTTCTGTCAGAAATTGTGATCACTATGTCTAAAGAGGTGCAGATCCACATGCAATACACATAGCAGATGATTTTCATGCAAATGGTCCACCCTCTGAGATACACCAGAAGAAACTCTACCTGGTGTAATCCAAAGAGTATCTGCTTTATTTTCCACTCAATCTTTTAGGTCAGTTAGCATGATTCCATCCTCTTCTTCTGAGCTATGGATTCAGAACATTCATGGGTGTAACCCCAAAAGAAATCATTTTAAAATACTCCCTGGGACATTAAAATAATCTATTTGTTTCCTACTGGATTTCAGATCCAGTGCCCCAAAGCAGTGTTTGTCAAAGTTAGTTCAAGAATCACTTGTATCAGCACCTATGAGCTAGATAAAACATAGATTTTGGGGCTCCGTCTTAGGCTCATGTACTCTGAGATGAGGCCTATAAAAAACAATTTTTAACTAGCTCTTTCCCTGATATTTGAGAATATCCTAAGATATTCTTGAGATTATCTTGAGAAAACTAAGTTTGTTCCTGGTAAAGCAATAAAGGATCAAAGTCAAAGTAAAAACAGTTATAGGACTTGTTGTCCCACTAAGCATGTCAAAGATTCATATCAGGCAGAGTATGAAAATCAGCATGATGCCAGCTTCATATTAGGTGGGTATAAGAGAGATGGGCTTAGTCAATAGTCTGTAATAGGGGTGCCTGGGTGGCTCAGTCAGTTAAGTGTCTGACTTTTGATTTTGGCTCAGGTCATGATCTCATGGTTATGAGATCAAGCCCCACATCAGGCTCCATCCTGTGTGTGGAGCCTGTGTAAGATTCTCTCTTTCCCTTTCCCTCTGTCCCTCCTCCCTCCAAAAAAGAGTCTGTAATAAAAGAATAAGGGAGAAATGGGGAGAACCAGCAAGAGGCATTCACAGGAGGACACGGAAGCCTCTCTGGGGAGTTTCAATGGCTGCAGCAGAAGGATGAATTCAGGACTGCAGAGCTCATCCTCAGAGTCAGAGTTTAGTCATAGGATAGTAAGATGAATGTTTTGAGATATCTTCTTTGTATTGTCTTAATGAGGGCTCCTTGGTTTGGAAAACAGAGCTATCCAGGCTAGTTTAAACAAAAGGAAGTTTACTGTAAGGATGCTCATAGAGTGAAAACCGGATGAAATCTACAAAAATGCAAGGGCTCAATGTCAGAGATGGAGAGCATTTCTGGAATGAAGGAGGCTTTAAGTGTTTACAAACAGAAACTTAAAGACTGTCATTCTGGTGCCCTGTCATTAGTAAAACTCAGTTGCTCTCCACCTGTCTGGAGTATTCTAAGTTTTCTGCTTTAAAATGAGGTTTTTTGTTTTTTGTTTTTTTCCATTCAGCTTTCCAAACTGGGACAGCTTTTCAAATTGGCTAAGCCAATTGTTGGTGTGTTTTTCTCCAGGTTGGCCAACCTGTGGATCAGGTTGCCAGCACTGGTCTAATGATTGTGGTGGCAGAGGATGGGATATGGATTTGGGGGTCAGGCATAGGAATGAAAGTAGCTACTTCAGAAGCAAGGGGTGTTGGGAGAGGCAGATTCCTTTAAAACACAGAAGGTTCTAAGGAGGGCATGATTGCATGGAGCATAAGGTGTTATACGCAAACAATGAATCATGGAACACTACATCAAACACTAATGATGTACGGTATGGTGGCTAACATAACATAATAAAAATTTTAAGAAAAAAATAAAAAAAAAAGAAAAAAGAAAACACAGAAGGTGGGCAGCAGACATGCAGAGTGAACATGTTTGCGACCTTCCTCTTTTTACTTGAATCACTTAATGTCAGCATTAGTTTTCACCTGGGAATATAACTTTGCCTGACATTTCATGTTGGTGTGTATGAACAAACAGACATGGAAGGACTGACCTGGCTAAGAACACAGGGAAAAAACTGGAACCCTGATATCTGGACAGGACACTGTCTGGGAACTGATATTCAGGAAGAGAGAGTCAGTCCACTGTTTTGGCCTGTATGTCAATAAACTTGTATACCTTGGGATTAGGTCTTCACAAACAAATTTATTTATTTATTTATTTATTTATTTACTTACTTACTTACTTACTTACTTACTTATTTCTGTGACAGAGAGAAAGAGAGGAAGAGAGAGATCATGAGCAAAGAGGGGCAGAAGGACAGGGAGAATCTTAAGCAGTATCCATGCCCCACTATGGAGCCCAATGTGGGGCTCAATCTCATGACCCTGAGATCATGACCTGAGCTGAAATCAAGAGTTGGAAGCTTAATGGACTGAGCTACCCAGGTGTCCCACAGCTTAATATTTTTTTTTAACCTTACATTTTATTTCATTCTTCTGTGAATTCAGGTAAGTATGTACAGTTTCAGACTATTATTCAGTACCCTTCCACCAACTGCCAAAACTGACTTTGAGATTTCAAATCTTGCTAAAATTACAATGACTTCTTCATGGATACATTTCAGTAGATCTATGTAACTTTCTCCTAGCTTTGGTAGCTGGTTGGAAAAAGTCTATGTGATGTCAGCAAATCTCATGTCTTAGTATGAGACATTTTTTTTGTCTCATATCTCTCAGTATGACAGATTTTTTTAAGCTCATATTCTACAGTGAATCCTTTTGAGACTCAGCAAAGACAAATTTTATTTAGACTTGTGAAATGTGAAAATGTGAAGATGTTCTAGCCACTGGTCTTCTCTTATGACAAATAACATTCCACTTCTTCCATCATGAAAAATCCTAATCCTACATTATCTGTATGCCTTTGAGAAAAATCAGTGACTGGCTTTCTGAGGCCAAATTAGAAGACGAATAATTACTAAATCATTGCAAATATGTTCAATAATGAAGAAAGGAGAAAATATATCTGAAAGGGTAAAGGTGAAACATCTAGAAGTGAAAACATTGCATCATATGTTCAGGGACCAGAGTCCAGTCCCAATTGTGACATTAACCCTGTCTTCATGGACAAAGTCATCTAAAACTCCTGAAAAATTAAGCAGTTACATTCGTTCTGTAAACTATAGAATATGAGAAATTATTATGAGAATATATAGGCATATATATGCATGTATTTATGTATATGTAAAGAGTATATGTATATGTGTGTAGGTGTATATTTTTAATATATATGATATACATAATGTTATATATTACATATATAAATTATATATAGCATATTAAATATGTAATATGCTATATTTAATATATTATATATAATTATATATGTGGCATATTGTGTATATACACACAGAGAACTCAAACTTTCTATATCATTTGTTTGCAAGATCAAGCTCCCTCTTTGGAAGACACAGGACTATGTGCTAAAGACTTTGAATTTCAGTCAATAGTCAAAGTTCATTAATCCATCCATTCACCCATGCATCCATTTAGTGGTCACCAAACTGTAAGGGGTTAAATAGTGACATGGTAAGGTTTGGTATCTGAAGGGAGAGGAAATAAATCATTCCAATTCTGTTTTATTGTTGTCTGTGTGTTTGTTACTTATTTTAAGTCCTGCTTTTCATTTTATGGAAGGGATTGAGGCAACACGTCCCTTAAAGGAAGTAGCATGTATCTTTATCTATCCCAAGAACTAGTGAGGTACTCAGTAAGTATTTGAAAGCATGTATATATGAACATATATATGAATGTCTTTAAGAGCCACAATGCTAGAAATTTCTCTATGGTCCATGCCCTTTGAAGAGCTCCTGTCCATGATTTACTATGAAAGATAAAATCAGGGACTTGAAAAATGGAATATTTCCCATTCTTCTTTTATTCAAACTTTACTATATTTGTGCAGTGGAGAGAGGGGAAAAGAGAGGAAAATGAAGGGAGGGAAGAATTGAGAAAACATTTTGGAATGTCGTATGCACAGTTGAAAGAAGTCAAAAGTTAAAGACTCCAGATGGTGCTACAGAGTAGCATTACCATTAGCTCTTCAAGCCTTCCACCTACCTCACTTCAAATCCAAATCTCTTCTCTTTTAAGAATAATGAAAATGTTGTACTGATGGCATGGATGGATACTAATCCAGTTGAAATATAAATTTTGTAAAGGCAATTTAGAAATAAAAATAATTCTATCTAATTCCTCATTCCTGTGGCTAGTCAAAATTTTCCTAGGTTTAATAGTAAAGGAGAGAGCAATATTTATAGTTGACTTTGTCATTGTGGGAACACATGCAACCTCAGCCTGAAGGGATGCTCAGACTTCAGAGGCAAGCTGGTAAAGAAAGAAGCCTATGTTAGGACAAGCTGGTATAAGAGAACTGGAGAGAAATGTAAACTAGGCTACTTGTGGTTATCTTTGCAAAGGCATTTAGCTTTTAGGTCCTTTTTTATTACAACCAGCATCCAGTTATGGTGACATGGCCATGGGAGCTTAAGGACCAAGCGCTGCCACTCTATTTTGTTACTGTTGCCTATATGTTATAAAACGGATGAGTTTAATGCCTAGACATTTGAGTACATGATTTCTACTGGAGGCATGATAGTTTCAGATTCTTTCATAAATGCCATCTAGTCATCTTCATTCAGGCACTCACTGGAAGTCTATACAATTATAAGAAATGGAGTTAAATGAAATATACTTGGATTTTAGAAGCTGCCTTTTATTGTCCATGAAGTACTCAGAGGTCTCTTTTTAGCACAAGAAATTTCTCTCTCTCTCTTTTTTTAAAGATTTTATTTATTCATTTGACACAGAGAGAGATTACAAGTAGGCAGAGAGGCAGGCAGAGAGAGAGGAGAGAGGAGGAAGCACGCTCCCTGCCGAGCAGAGAGCCCGAAGTGGGCCTCGATCCCAGGACCCGGGGATCATGACCTGAGCCGAAGGCAGCGGCTTTAACCCACTGAGCCACCCAGGTGCCCAAGAAATTTCTCTTTTAGGCTTATGGACAATGGTAGCTATTACAGTCCATTATAGAGTAAAATTAGCACTTAGGAAAATTTGGTCATTTTATAAATTCCTAAGGAGTCTATGATGTTTCCAGTTATCAGAAAACATTCTGAAAAGTTATCTATGGTGTGGATACCATGTATATAAAATTAGATCCTGAAATGTACCTCACTGCTACATTTCAATGAGTACTTCATTGTTACTATAAATCTAGCAAGCTGAAATCTTTTCAGAGGTAAAAATGCAGGAAGAAGGAATAGTTTCCAAATCTAACAGTAACAAAATTTGACAATTACCACAAAGAGAATAAGAAAATAAATGAGACTTTGTGTTTGGTCTTGGTCATAACATGAAGAAGTTTGCTTCTGAGAAAAAAGTGGCTTGAATTCCCCTCCAATTGATCAGCAAATAGAAAATGTTACATCTATAAGCAGTCAGGGAATAACAGCAATTAAAAATTAACCCTAGTATTTAAATAAGACCCAATCAAAGCCTGCTACTGGCAATCCAGAACTTGTCTTTTAAAACAATTCTTTTCGAAGGTTAATTTCAAATGACAGTTAGATTCTTAGCATTCTTTTGTGGAAGTTATTTCAATTAAAACTAGGAATTGGTACCTGGAGCTCAATTACCCCTGACCTTTCTGAAGTAAATCCAGAGTAGAAGGAATTATCTATCCTGGAACATATGGAACTGGAGTCAAATCCTGGTAAAAATTTAATACCTCATATTAATTTTAAAACTTTTCTGAGCATTCTCTTTGAGAGTCTAATGAGAGCAAAAGTAAGAATTCATATTTAGACAACAATTTGTCAAAAGTTCAGCAAGTTAAAAAAAAACAACAACCTTGAAACCCTTCATAACTCAGACGAAAAATTCTTGAAATAGAGCATGGGCCACTACAATGTTTAGATGCCCAGCTATCCATACTAGCTATTGCCATTGAGTCAGATGGAGTTGCAAAACAGTTTTGCTATGTCTCTTAAATCTAAGATCCTGCTGAAATCTGTGCAGTTTCTTATGTTCAAAAGAGTTCCAAAATATTACACTGTTGATTTGCCATAATCTTGAAATTTGTGTTTTCATTCTGATATTCCAATGAACCGTTCATGACAAAATGTTGCAGAGGCCATACATATCAAACTTGGCAGAGCATGACCCTAAATGAGGCATACCTTCTGGCTTCCCAAGGACAGTCTGTGAATCAGCAACACTCTATTATATGATCATTTGAGGTCACTGAAACCATTGTACAACCAAATCCAGGAATCCCCTCAACAGTATTCCTTGACCTATAGTTTTCAAGACTCTACTTAGATACTCCAGCAAAAGAGAGTTTATTTACTCCTCAAGTGCTTCATTGTATTTTTGTGAGCATAAAATATTAATATTAATAAAATTCACTAATAAATAGTAATAAGGTAAATTTTATTCATTCACAACTTGAACTGAAATCTTCCTTCTGCTAATTTTCATCCTATAATCTCCAATGAAAATAAATGGTGTATAACATTCAAAAAATACAAGCAATGTTCTTTTGTGTTTGCTCCTTCTCCTTAGACTTCTTATAGAATTGTTTAATCTATATATACTCTTATGCAATTAAGAATTCATTAAAGCAATGCCAGATATTGATAAGAAGAACATCACAACAATGCATCTCAAAGCTAGAGAGTGATAAATTTTGTCAACATGCATGGTGCTTAGGAGCATAACCTCTGGAGCTAAGTCACCCTGTTTTGAATCCCAGCTCTGCCCCTTACTAGCTGTGTATGCTCTGATGAGTTACTTAACCTCTCTGTGCCTCAATAAGATGGTACTTTTATTATCTACCTCTTGGTGTCGAGAGGACCAAAAGAGCTATCTCTAAAATATCTAAAACAATGCTTTGTTTATAAAAATAGTACGTTGGCTCGATGTGAAGAAAAATGTTAACAATCAAACGATAAGAGTTCATTTCTCGGCACAGACAGAAATTTGAGCAGAAATGAGACAGCTTTTCAGCATTAAGTGTGCACTCCTGCAGCATGTACCAGCTTGAATTAAGATTGAATTAAGAATGAATTAAGTCATCTCCCAAATGTAAGATCTTGATTTAATTATAACTAATTCAAGGCAAATTCATGGAAGATCAGGCTTATAACACGTTCACTGTAATGCTTTAAAATATTAAGGATCAGCAGTGATAATACCTTATACTGCTACAGTCCCATCTCATGCTTTAGGCTGTCTTTATTTTTTTAGGCTTTATGCCTAGGCAACATTGTGATCATTCAGACAAAGAAAAGTTCCCTCTGATGGAAAAAAAAATGGCTTGTGGAGTCAATGAAGAAGAACAATGCACATACTTAACGAAACTCATGGTGCCTTTGTGTGGGAATGGTAAATGGTCTTCATAGCAGACCTGGCAGCTATGAAATAAGTGTTCTGAAAAAAACAAATCTTCATTTCTTTAAAAATATTTTACAATTCGTCAACTTTGCCACTGAGTTTGGCTTTTTTTTCTCCCTCCCTGGAACACAGAAATAGCAATAATAACAATAATAAAAGGTATTCTGAACTCTCCTCTTTTTTTTTTTTCATAGGGTTTTGGCTGAACCTGTGGACATTCTCTTTCAACAACTTGTCTAGTGCTCTCAACACTTCCAAGTAATATAACACTCCACACAGAGCTCTTGTGTCATCAGGCTGATTTCTTTTCCTTGTAGCTATATTTTCAAATAATTCCATCCCATTCACTGGGTTCCATAGGTGGCTTCTGATTTCTCAGAACTAGAAATAGGCCTGGGGGATGATGAAGGCTCCCATGGCTGGCTGCAAGATTACCTCTTAACGTTGGATTCTTAAGACTCCAAAATATTCAGCATTTGACACAAGAGATAGCCTACAGAAGATATTTGGCTTTATAATCAGAAAAATAGTTTATTTTAGTGCAAGAAGGAGCTATAGTCTAAGGTTGGGCATGAAGTTTATTTTCCATTTGCTACTGGGAGATGAATGAGTACCTGAATAAGAATGAAGAGTTAAATTTTGCTGCTTTTTTATTGAATCACCCATCAGCAACCTCTTCCAGCTAAGGCTATTATAAAATGGGAAGTTGATCTTAATTTTCTATGGTTTATTTTCTCCTCTCATGACTGTTAAGATAGAACTTCGAAACTTGTGAATTGTAGAATACCCTTAGAGAAGATACAGACAATGAAGATTTCAGTATAATCCTTGTTCTTAGAAACCAGAGAGAAGGGTAATCTGCAACAAGTCAATCTCAGTTTCTAGACAATATGGGGTTCAACTGAAATCTCATTCCAAATGGCTGAAATCAACAGTGCAAGAAGACATGCCTGTGGGGCGCCTGGGTGGCTCAGTTGGTTAAGCGACTGCCTTCAGCTCGGGTCATCATCC
Organism: Ailurus styani; assembly: GCA_002007465.1. Taxonomy (NCBI): domain Eukaryota; kingdom Metazoa; phylum Chordata; class Mammalia; order Carnivora; family Ailuridae; genus Ailurus; species Ailurus styani. Next base: position 2,975,154 of record LNAC01000198.1, read on the forward strand.
TGGAGTCCCAGGATCGAGTCCCGCATTAGGCTCCCAGCTCCACAGGGAGTCTGCTTCTTCCTCTGACCTTCTCCTCTCTCGTGCTCTCTCTCGCTCTGTCTCTTAAATAAATAAATAAAATCTTAAAAAAAAAAAAAGAAGAAGAAGACATGCTTGTGGTTCCCATGGCTTTGTCCCTTTAGAATCATTTTGCAATTTGTATTCACCAAAAGGCACTCCTGGGCAATATACAGGCGGCTGTTTTTAATAGTGTGAAGATTAATAATTCCAAGATTAAAGGTTATGAACATGTAACACTGAAAGTTGAAAAGTCACACACAACCCAAGATTCCTTATCTAAAGAAGTTTGATGGCCCAGTGAGTCTATTTATTAACCCAGTTTTATGTTTCAGTTTGTCTTCAAAGTCAGCATAGAGCTCCATGCAAGTAGAATGATCTTTCACCAAATAATACCCAGTCATTTTCTTGATTCCTATTATTTCTTCTTCTGTCTCTTGTTCATATGTTTTGTTTTTATATGCTGGTCTGTCCCTGGGTGGAAGTGAAGATTATGAAATAACAGACTTTCCCCTATGAAAATCCCCCAAACAAATTTGAGAAAATATTCAGAAGATAAATAAGTCATGGTCTGAAAATTTGTTGGTTAGAACTGGGAAAATAATTCATTTAGAGATATAATGCTGTGATGGTTGGTCAGTAGCTAGCCCAATCCACAAAAGCCTACCTTTTGTATTTCCAGACCACTTTAGCAGTTCATTCCATTAATAATTGTTTATTGAGTATTTGTGATGGGTCAGGCACTGTGCTGAGCACTGAGAATACTACAAAGAATGAAAAACTTCCTCTATCCTCAAAGAGTTTACAGTTTATGGGAGAGACAACAAGTATCAGACAATTGGAGGATCATAAGATAAATTATATTTCAGAGGCAGATTTAAAATCTGGGTCTTCTTTTCTTACTTTATGACATAGTTAATAAAAGTGAGTCTTCATTTCCTGGCCCCAAGCTCACTGTTTTCTAGACAAAATAGAGAACACACTTGTTAGACTGTTAACCTCTGCTGGTGACCTTTGAGAATCATGGAGAATGCAAAAATTATTAGAAGCTCAAAACAGAGATAAATATCTTTAGGTTATCAAAAAGACTAAGATGCAATTTCTATATAATATTAACTAGTGGATGTGATGTCAATCTCAAGTAAGCTTTTAGGAAACATCAATGAATAAAAAGTTTGTAAACACCTAGAAGTGAAATTAGAGATTACTATAGTTTCAAAACAATGAAATCTTATTTTAATAAGATTATTTGCAGAGAAATGCACTTGATGGAAATCTAAATTTTATCAAGACACTTGAAAAACCTCTCATTTTAACACTGTGCATAAATACAAGTTGGGGTAATATGTTTCTCTTAAAATGCAATTCATCCAATTGAATCATTTTTTTAAAAAATCAAAGTATCTAAGCTTGCAACAGGGTTCTGTCCTAGCTAATGTTTTTAAGACTTGGAGAAGATATAGAAAGTATGATCATCCAATTTGAGGATAAAGAAAATAAAATCTGGAGGGATAGAGAGTGTTGAATAACAGAGTCAGGAGCTCCAACAATTTTCACAGGNAAAGTTGGGGTAATATGTTTCTCTTAAAGTGCAATTCATCCAATTGAATCATTTTAAAAAAAAAAAATCAAAGTATCTAAGCTTGCAACAGGGTTCTGTCCTAGCTAATGTTTTTAAGACTTGGAGAAGATATAGAAAGTATGATCATCCAATTTGAGGATAAAGAAAATAAAATCTGGAGGGATAGAGAGTGTTGAATAACAGAGTCAGGAGCTCCAACAATTTTCACAGGTTATAAGGAGACAGATGAAAGCTATTAGAAAAGAAGATTACATATATGAATGACAGATTAAAATGACCTAACATAAAAATAGTATTATCCTCAAAGTAGAAGCTTCAAACAATGTAAAAGGAAATATATGCAGAGCTGAAGTATATAATTCATTTCAACTTTTCTTGAAATGAGGAGCTAACTTTTTCTTTACATTACATGCCAGGAAAATACTGAAACAGAAAGTTGGACACTAAAACACATCCTAATTATTGAATGTCATGATTAATTTCAGCAGAAAGTTTGACATCAAGACATATTCCAGTTATTAAACTTCAAAAAGGATAAGTCAGCTTCAAGTGGGAAGAATCAGCCTGGCTCAATTTTCTCTCTAGTGATACTCAATTCTCAAAGACAAAAGGAGACTTGTCTCCAAATTTGTGGAAAAGAAAATGACCCCAGAATTTTGTTTCCAGCCAAGTTCTTGAGCAGAGAAACTTTATTCTCTGATATAAAAGATATCAAGAAATGTGACACATGTAAATGCTTTTTGAAAATAAAATCTAACCAACTAAAGGATAATTTAAAATTAAAAAAATAATTTAAGAATGTA
>LNAC01000199.1:3789-87206 GCA_002007465.1 Ailurus styani
GCCTGCCTCTCTGACTATTTGTAATCTCTCTCTCTCTGTGTCAAATAAATAAATAAAATCTTTAAAAAAAAAATCTCACAACAATAAAATGGGGAGGCCATTATGATTTGAATTTTGCAGATGGAGAAATTGAGGCTTAGAGAGTTTAAATACCTTGTCTAGAACAACCACATTGTTCTAGAAGCGGAAACTGAACTCAAGCAATCTAATACCACAGATTTTCCACAGAAAAAAGCAAAAGTCTGACCATCCCCCAGCTATACCAGGCCATTTAGATGGGAGTGGTATTAGAATTAAGGGGAAAGTCCTTAGAAGTTGAAAGAAAACCAGTCAAGGAAAGGAGAGCTTTAAGAAGAGGGATTTTAAGAAGTTGTCAATAATGTCACACAACCCTGAAAGTGAGAGCCTTCTTAAATTATGTACCACCAGGGCACCTGGGTGGCTCAGTGGGTTAAAGCCTCTGCCTTCGGCTCAGGTCTTGATCTCAGGGTCCTGGGATCAAGTCCCGCATCGGGCTCCCTGCTCAGCGGGGAGCCTGCTTCTTCCTCTCTCTCTCTGCCTGCCTCTCTGCCTACTTGTGATCTCTCTCTCTCTCTCTGTCAAATAAATAAATAAAATCTTTAAAAAAAAATTATGCACTAGCAGCACCTCTCTTGCCTCATGCTAGTCCTGGCCCTAGGGAGACAGAAATTGACAAGATGAGGACAGATGGGTACCCAGCAGAGGACCGAGTAGGGCTTTGTGTGTTCCACTAAGAATTTTGACTTTCACTCAGCATGAGATGGGAAGTCGTTTGAGGGTGTTGAGGAGAGAAGCAGCATGATCTAATTTAAGCATTAAACCCTTTGGCTGCAGGTTGGTAACAGGTTGTAGGAGGGCGAGGGCAGAGCTGGAAGACCAGTTAAGAAACCATTGCAATGATCCAGCAAGAAGTGATAGTAACTTGGACCAGGAGGCAGTGGGATGGTGAGAAGCAGTTGAATTCTAGATAGATTTTGAAAGTAGAGCTGACAGAATGTGCTGTCAGACCAGATGTAGGATGTGATAGAAAGAGAGGAGTCATAATGACACCAAAGATTTGACCCTAAGAAACTACCATAGAATGTCAAGGAATACAAAGCCTAACAAAAAGGCCATTGGATTTGGACTTCAGAGGATGCTGGGTGATCTTGGTGAGAAAATTTCCTGAGGTGGGGTGCAGATGGAGTTTGAGCTAAGTAATAAATAAAGCATAAGGAAATAAAAGTACTGAGTATAATCTACTCTTGTGACTTACAGAAAGAGACTTCTGGTAGCTAGGAAATCCTGAGTCAAGGGAAAATTGTATATGCTTTTTGAAGATGGGAAAGAATTGAGTGTGTTTATGGGCTTAGGACAAAAAAAAATTTTTAAAGAGTGATTGAAAACACTTAGTAGAAGGGGGTGATTAAGCAAAGAAGAAGAGATGGGGGTGCATGAGTGTGAACAGAGGAGGAGTTTGAAAGAAAGGAGGGAAAGAGGGAAGGAGGAGTGTGGCTATCACTGTTACTAAGTGAGAGGAACAAGAGATGGGGAGTTCTTGCTGGACAGATTATCCATTTTCTGTGAATTAAGAGATAATATCATAAACCAAATGTGAGATTGTTCAGAGTAAGAACAGTAACAATTCTGAATCTTCTCTTGGGGAAATGTAGCATAGGATTGTGAGTGGCAATGAGGACCCAGCAAAAACTGGAGATCATAAATATGTAGCTGAACCAACTCACACGGTTGTCTGAAACAGACTTATGTGGCAATAAATGGCTTGTACAATAAAATTTCCACTTAGGGACACTCCAGACCTCACCCCCATTTCTTAAGAACTGATAAAACATGATCTAGAAGGCCAAAGCCACAGCTTTAACTATTTAAGAAAAAATGGTGCCCAACTTTTCCATTCAAGTGATGCATAGCCTACCTCAAAACCTAGGGCTAAGATAGGTTTTAGGTCAACATCAAATTGATTTCACCAAAGACCCCCAAATCTTTTGCCTCTCTCACACATTGTTTTAAAGAATATATCTGCTTCTGTTTTCAGCTTTGTCCGTTTCTTCATCCAGTTTCTCTGATGACATATGTAACACAATTATGAAACTTTTAAATCTCACCTTTACTTTTTCAATAGAGGGAATATTATTTGGTCTTTACCTAAAACATAAATCTTAAAATTCAACTTTTCATTCTTGAAACTTTTCCAGCACACTTTAAGATTTCGTCAAGTTTTTCCACTTAAGAAAGAGATAATTAAACATAGTTGAAAACTGCCTTATCATTGCAGTAGTTGTATAATTTATTTTTTTCCATTGGGCAACNTGCCTACTTGTAATCTCTCTCTCTGTGTCAAATGAATAAATAAAATCTTTAAAAAAAAATAAAAAAAAAAGAAAACTGCCTTATCATTGCAGTAGTTGTATAATTTATTTTTTTCCATTGGGCAACGTGCTTAGCAACTTGCACATTAAGCCTTCTATTGAGATTATATTAATATCATAAATATGCAAAACGGAAGCCACTCTGAAAGTTCAAAATAATAGCAATAACCTTTCTCTCATATAAAACCTTTTATCTCAAGATCTCCATGCACTTTTCCAACAAGCATGAGTACCCTGCCCAACCACTTTTGCAAGAGGCCAATTAAAATGCCAACCTCACTTTATCTCCTGATTCAAAATGCTAGTAAGAATCACAAAGCAAACGCCCAAGATAATCATGATTTTAATTCTTAATGTTTCTTATGGCAGCGTTTATAATCTTTAAGAGGACCAAACCTCTAGTCTGTAAGAATTCTCAAGTGGGTGTGTGTCTTCTTTGCTTTATTTTTCAGCCAAAACTGATGGGGTATGATGAGGGGTAGGGAGTAGGGGTGGTTGTAGCTCAAGCAAACTCTTGCACATTGATTGGAGAAATACCCACATCTTTCACACAGAGACACCCATGCACACTGATGCAATCATGGCTAGAAATGAATCAGGGCCCTTGAGACAAGAGCCCATGACTAATGCTCTCCGAGGAGCCCATGGGATGCCTGGCAAACCGGCTATGTCAGAGCAACTACCAAACAAAGCACAGGTGAGTTATGAACAAAAGGAAAAGGGAGGGGCTGATGCATTTGTTTCCAGGGTTTGGAACACGTCATCTTGAGTCTATTCCCAGGTAATTAATTATAGGATATCAGAAGGGGAAACTGAGCTTTGGCCTGAGTCACACATGCAAATGCACTGTGAGATCTAGGGTGATTTCTTTTACTCCTCTGGGCCTACTTTCTTCATCTCTAAAGATGAGGACATTGTACAGTCACATCAGAAAGAATCCTTCCCCTTACAACACCTACGAAATACTCATAGTCATTATTTCCTGCTCCCTCAAGAGAAGTAAAAGGTGTCATAGGAAGAAGTAGAGGGAATTGTTCTTCAAAAAGTATTTCAGATGTTCAAGGAAGTACAAGTTCCCTGGCTTGTTTCAGCACTATTCGTCCATTTAAAACGACAAACCAACATTAACAACTGACAGGAAGAGCATTTCTCTCTTCATCCTTAAGTCCTATGAACGTCCATGAAAGGCATTTGAACAACATGAACACACTTCTGTGGACAGAATCAATAGGAGCATTTCTGACAACCTCCAACCTCCTGGCAATGCCTAATGTGGAGTATCTCTCACCACAATGGCTAATTCAGTCTAGTCACCACCTTCTGAGACATTATATCTCCAAGTGTCTTTTTCCCAAAATTGCATTCCTTTAAGAGGAGGTAATCAGGAGGACGTGACCTCTGGTTGACCCTGGAGCCAGACCCAGGCATTCAGGGGTCCCTTACCGCCTCCCCTGTCTTTGGAATATATGTTCTGCCCACTGTTCCCACAGTGGGAACTGTTCCAAGGACACAGCCTTGAAGCACAAAGTGTTGTTGAGACCATCTGGATGGTCTACGTGACGAAACCCAGGTAGGGCCTCTCTACAGATTTCTACGATTGTGGCAGTGGACGTGGAGATCTACTCAAGCATCAGATGTAAGTTCCCTTACTTTAATCCTGCTACCTACCAATGTGGAGTGGTCTGCCTGTTTCTTCAGTCTTTCCTTACCCTCTGTGAATGGGGCCAGTCTTAGAACCAACAAGCCCAAGAAATCATTTATTAAAGAAGTAACAAAACTCCATAAATATCAGTCTTGTTTTTTCACCTGAAGGAGAGGTGAAAAAGAACAATGACCTTCCGTAGCTTGGGTCAAGCCAAATTTAGAACTTTAAAACAACTATAAGAATGTTTCAAGGAGAGCCAAGGAAGGACCCTTGAGAGAAACCAGCAGATACTCCCACCCAGGCAGTGGCTACAGTGCATGTGAATGTTCCAAGGTCCCTATTTTGCTTTTAAGAAAGAAGGAGAAGAGGGGTTGTCTCTGATTTTTCCTTTTGATTGTTGCCACTGGAAACCAAGTTTCTTCAGCTATAGAGAGCATCTAAGGTCTTAGCTACTCTCTGCAGATGGAAGAACAAAGGTTCTATCAAGTAACTGGAGAGAGGGGAGCTGAACTGAGCTATTATTACTGATATCATTTTGGTCACCCCCACACCATTACTGCAGGAGAAACCTCCTCACAATATCAAGATCCTACCTGGCTCACAACCACATCCTGATTTTCTTTGAAAGCTGTTCTCTAAAACAAAGCAAAACCCAGACACATCACATCAGAAAGATGAGACACCAAAAAAACTTTTCAAGTTAAGAGGAAGCAGCTGTCTGACTAGGGAAGGTTTTTGATTGGGGCGAGAGAGACAGCCATAGAAGAAAAGGAAGTTAGTTCTTCCTATTTCCAGAGGAAACAGGAAATTGTTTTGTTGAAGTTTTAAACCAATGTATCAGGACAGAACCAGATCTGCCAACTTCATATTACTCTGGAAATTTATTGTTTCCAAAGTGTTTCAGCACAGGTATTTTCCACTTTCACTTAACACAGTAACTGTATGTCTAAAACGGACATTTGCAAAACCAATGAGGCTATATTGACTCTGTAAAATAACATCCCTAATGCACTGAAAAATATGATTTACAAAAACTACTTTTTCACAGTACCCTTTAGAAGCACAATTTTTATAAAAAGTGAATACTCCTGGACTCAGGCATAAAGAAATTAGTCAAAATATGTAATTTAGTGTGGCTCAAAGAAATTGTACATTTATATAGAAAACAAGAACTTTATACAAAAAAATTCACTGTTCATGAATTTGACTTTACCTAAATTATATTATTTGCAATTGTGCTCATCCCACAAGTGTTGATACATGAACTATTGTTATCTTTATATATCAAGTCAACAACTATTCCATGCCTTTTATATGCCCCAAATTATACCATCTCTGTAAGAGATATAGAAACAGGTTATACACAGTGCATGTGGATTTCACCTGTGTCCGCTAATGGCCCAGGTTCTTTCAGGTCATAAACGGATTGCCTTTGTCTTCTAATGATCATGTGATCTCTAGCAGAAATTTTCCAGATAGCAACCAATGGAATGACCAACTGTCCAGGTTTGCCCAAGACTGAGAGAGTTTCAGGGACGTGAGACTTTCAGTATTAAAACTGAAAAAGTCCCTGGAAAAGTTGAATAAGTCAGTCACTTTAAAAAGTTGAGAAAGAAATGAAATTAGTAAATTATATTAGTGTAATACTTACTTTAATTCTGGTCGCCAATTCCAGTGTGTGGAGATTTTTCCCACACCACCAAGTAACTCTCCAACATCAGCTTTTAAGTAACTCTCCAACATCAACTCAATCTGATACTACATACCCAGAGATAGCATCACATCTCACAGGATGAGGACTCAGTTCTACAAGTCTGTACCGCCACTTCAGATGTTCATCATAAGGCTAGATTTCTGACCCACCAGCTATAAGTTGGAGGTTTCAACAACCCCTGGGTTCAATTAATTTGCTTGAACAGGTCACAGAATTCAGAGGAACATTTTATCAACTAGATTACTGGCTCCTTATAAAAGGATATAACTCAGAAACAGCCAGATGGAAGAGATGCATATGGCAAACTACAAGGGAAAGGGCGTAGAGCTTCCATGACCTTTCCGCCCCATCACCCTCCCTGCATCTCCACATGTTCAGCAACTCAGAAACTCTCCAAATCCCCCTCCTATCCCTTTGGATTTTTATGGAGGTTTCATTACATAGACACGATTGATTAAATCACAAGCTATTGGAAATGGAACTCAATCTCCAGCTCCTTTCCCCTCCCCAGAGCGGGGGCGGGTGGAGAGGTGAGGAGGAATGAAAATTCCAGCTCTACAACCACAGGACTGGATCTCCTGGCAACCAGCTCCCACCCATCCTCGGTTGCTTCCAAAAGTCACCTCATTAACATAACAGAATGCACCTAGATCCGTTCTCATCCCTTAGGGAAGTCTAAGAATTTTACGAGCTCTATGCCCAAAACAGGGACAAAGACCAAATATATATTTCTTATTATAAATTATAATAAGACACTCATACACATGCTTGTCCTCTCTCTCCTTCTCTCTCTCTTTCTTTCACTCTCTCTCTCCCTTCCCATCCCATTGCGCTCTCTTAGAACCAGAACCTAGCTTCCAGGTAGATGTAGGTCTAAGTTCCAGCTTTGCCATGACTTTTTAAAAAATCTCGAACAAATAATTAAACTTGTCCAATACTGCTTCCTTATTTGAGAAAATACCGAACACTATTAGGTCAACGAAGAGAATGACTGACACATCCACCACAATTTCTGTATGTTAAGTATGGTTATCTCACAGATCATGCAGTTATGGTCACCAGACTTCCAGTGTTCTGGTCTGAGTGAGACAGAGTTCAGTCTACTCAGTGGCCAGCTGGGATTCTACCACAGAGCATTTGCTGGGCCATAAACAGATCAATCCTTGGTCCTTTCATTAGTATAAAGCCTAGAAATGAGTAGAGCCAAAGCAACATCCTGTTTACCCAGAGCATTTTCAGTTTTTCTGCCCCAGTCTCTTTAACCAAGTCCCTTGCATTATTATTTACACGTGCATCACACACACACACACACACACACACACACACACACACACACACACACACACAGGTTTTTATACTGTTGGGATGGCAGAAGTCAAGTAAAAATGGTTTAGCTCTGTTTCTTGACAATTTAGGAAGTATGAGGGAAATGACATAGCACTCAATAGGGACTAAATAATGGGTGAGACAGGGTGGGGGTGGAGGAAATGTAGTACTAGGAAGAGAATGTGCAGAAAGGAGATACTTTTGCCACAGGGTTCCCTACTAAGAGTGGCTAGGAAGCCCCACCATTCAGTATGGGTGACCTCCCAGTCATTTCCCTGGGGAGTCCCCCCTCAGAGAAACTTTACCCCCAGATTCGAGAGGAAGCTGAGCTAGGTAAATTCCCAAGCAGGGGTGCCAGGTGGGTGGTGACCTAAAGAAAGCTGGGACAAGTTTCCAGGCGGGTTTCCCCTTCCTGCTCGGACAGCCACAAAAGTGAGCTCAGCCAAGAAGGGGGGGGGGATGCCGTGGCCAGGGACCATTGGTGGTATTTTCCTTTGTCTCTCAGCTTCCTGTGTTTGAAATGAAGGAATCTGAGGCTTTCTGTGACCACTCTTGTTGTCTGGGATTCTTTCCTCAAGAGGTGTTCATGAATTTGTGAGGATTGCCAGGAAACAGTGTGAGTCACGGCTTCTGAGCAGACAACATTAGGTTTTAGAAATTCCCAGAGATATGACTTGTTTATAAGAAAGGAAACAGCTATTCTGAGCTGCCAGGAGAAGAGGAAAACACTGCTTACTTTTTTTTAAATGCCATGTTGAAAGGTCATCCAAGTGGCCGGAGTGTCAGCAAGAGCCTGGTATAGACACTGATGTTAGCAGTTCATTTGTCTACATTTTAGAGGATATTTTGGGCATTGGCATTTAAAATGCAAGTCCAATGGCATTGAAAGTCCACTGTTGGTCTGAAACCTGGAGGCACAAGCCGACTCCATGGGCATGCTGAGGGGCTGTCGGGCAAGGCATAGGGAACACGGCCTGCTCCTTCACTGGGAGGGAAAGATGCACCGAGTAGGCCCCACTTTTGACAGCTTCCTAACTTCATGTTTCTCGAGCAGGCCACTGAGTTTCATCCCCGTGGTAGGGAAAGTTAAAATTTCCTCCACCCTCCTACCATCTCCAGCTGGGAAGTGACAGAACAGTAGAGTAATGGAAGAAAAGTATATACATTTTACTTACGTGGTAACAGGAGCGCCCCCAAGAAAGATGTAGCCCCAAAGGAGTGACTAGGCCTAAGGGCTTATGTGCCAGGTTGAAAAAAGAATAGCAATTGTAGAAAAGTAGCTGTACTATTTACTATACTAGAATAGAGGTAAGCAAGCTATTTTAATAAGGTCTGTTTGTACGAATTTTTTATCTCAGCCAAGAGTTCCCTTCTCTGACGATGCTGTTTTCTTTCTTCTGATGCAGGAGAGCAACTTTCACCTGGGAATGTTATTTCCTGCTTCTTCTTCTTCTTTTTTTTTCCTTTAATTTAATTTTATTTTTTCAGTGTTCCAGGGTNATGCTGTTTTCTTTCTTCTGATGCAGGAGAGCAACTTTCACCTGGGAATGTTATTTCCTGCTGCTTCTTCTTTTTTTTTTCTTTAATTTAATTTTATTTTTTCAGTGTTCCAGGGTTCATTGTTTATGCACCACACCCAGTGCTCCATGCAATACGTGCCCTCCTTAATACCCATCACCTTCTAGGAAGAAAAAGAAATGTCAGATTGCTTTTCTTGCCTCTGCTGTTTTCAACTCCATGTAATTCATATGGCAAAGCCTCCTATCTTGGGGTGGCATGTCCTGAACTCTTTCTACATATTCCATGCTGCATATTCAAGTCTTTTCTTCCTAGTGTGAACAACTGTGATGTCAGCTGCCAAGACCTGAAAGAATTGTTCAAAGCTACCAAGTTTGGAGAACGTGCCCAAAGAGAGGACCTCAGGGGGGTTCCCTCCCACAACCTTCGCTTCTGCATCGGCCCACTTTCTTGAGCGTCGCCATAGGCACCGAGGGATTCAAGCTCACAATGGCACAGTGTACACATTTGCCACTGTTAGCAGAGCCAGCCTGCTGCCCACCAAGATTGATTTGCAAGGAAAAAAATAATCCACCGAGTATTCACAAATTCAACAATAATTAACCTAGGTGATAGTGTCATAGCCACCACATTTGATAAAATAAACACCTTTTCCTAATTAGAAAGTAAACAATTAAATAAACTGGAAGGAGACCCCTTGAATGTGATAAAGGTGCTCTTGGCTTAAAATAAATAAAGATTATATTTAATAGGCAAACACTGGAAATATCCCAAATCAGGAAGAAACAAACACAAAGAATAATCCTCTAGTGTCATCCCTTTAGATTCTCTGGCTAGGGCAGTAAGTCAGGAAACAAAAGGATTTGGTTTGGGGACACCTGGGTGGCTCAACTGGTTAAGTGTCTGCCTTCAGCTCGGGTCATGATCTCAGGGTCCTGGGATCGAGCTCCGCACAGGGCTCCCTGCTCAGCCAGGAGCCTGCTTCTCCCTCTCCTTCTGCTGTTCCCCCTGCTTGTGCTCTCCTGCACTCTCTGTCAAATAAATAAATAAGATCTTTAAGAAAAAAAAGGATTTAGTTTGGTGAATTAAGATACTGACACACTGGAAAATCACGTAAGTCCATAACTGGGAAAACCAAATAAATTAGCTAAAAGTGTTCTTAATTAATAAAGAGTCATAAAGTGGCTTGGAATAAGAGAAATTCCTAAAAAGGAATAGTATTCCTTATGTACTCACAATAACCAAAGAGATGATATAACGGAAGAGAAGCTATTCCAATAGCCACAAATAGAAAATACCTACAAATTCAGTGAGAAGTGGATTAAAACTTTTAAAACCTTCACCATTAATAATTAATAGGCAGAGTTGTTTTTATTCAAAGTAAAGATGCCAAGACCTCTTAACCTTAAATTATTAAAGTAATTCTACCCAAAACTGCAACAGGACTTTTCTTGGAAGTCATTAGAATTGGGCACTGACTGATTCCCTAGCTTGGTGTGTTACCTTGTAACGTGGACTCAAAACTCCAAACAGAAAAAAAACTAGCAAAACACATTCTTCGGGACCAATCGTGTCAGATACCAGAAACTTTCTTTAAAACATCCATAATTAAAACTGCGGGTCTGATATAAATAAAAAAACATAAACCACAGGAAAGTAATCAGAAACCCCGGAACAGACCTTACTATATATATGGTTCGCATTTACAGATGGCTTTATAGTTTACAAAGCTTTCTACCAGCATTATCCTTTATGCTTCAAAACCATGCATTGAAACAAGTATTGTTATTATTATCCTTATTTTTTTAATGAAACAGCTAATACTCACAAATTAAGTGACTTGTCCAATAAAATAAAACCAACATGAACTTCAGCTTGGACCCAGATTTTCTAGCCTCCCAAAGCAGGGCTCTTTTTACTGTATTGTTTTCACAAAGTAATCATGACTGACCTTTTCTTCTTTTTCTTTTTCTTTTTTTTTTTTCCCAAAGAGAAAGAGTGTGAGTAGGGGTAAGAGGGAGGGGGAGAGAAAGAATCTCAAGCAGACTCTCCGCTCAACTTGGAGTCCAGAATGGGGCTTGATCTCACTACCTTGAGATCATGACCTGAACCCAAATCACAAGGCAGATTTTTAAATGACTAAGCCACCCAGGTGCCCCTTTTCTTTTTTTTTAAACAATATTGAAATTTGAGGGGGGGGAAACTTTAGAGTTATTCCTGACACCACATACCCTTCCTTTAAAAAAAAAAAAGGCAACTGTTTCTGTTTAAAGATTTCAGTACTAAAAATCAGATTATGGAAACCTTGACCAAAAAAATACATAGAGCTATGAGGATGAAGTGATGGCCCCTCACTGAGCCCACTCGAGAAATAGGGAGTATAGTTCTTCCCACTCACTCCTCTTCCCAGTCCACACAAACCTATCCACTGCAAATGAATTTCTGATTATTATGAAGGTGTAGAAGTTCCCAAAGTGAAGTCAAAACTCTCTAGGAAACCACTATTAAAAGAAAGTGTAGTCAATCCCTTTCTGAGGAGGGATAGGATGACCAGAGAATGACCAACTGGCAGCACCTATCTAGCAATAAGAACCACCACCACCACCAACAACAACAACAAAAACTTTACATTTAAGCAATGAATACATAGCGTGTTCTATTACGTGTAGCAACTTCAGCTCTGATGTAGCAAAAAAAAAAGCAACCGTAGACGATTAACAAACGATAGCCTTAAATGAATGGGCATGATTGTGTTCTAGTAAAACTTTGTTTCCAGGGTGCCTGGGTGGCTCAGTGGGTTAAAGCCTCTCCCTTCAGCTCAGGTCATGATCTCAGGGTCCTAGGATCGAGTCCTGCATCAGGCTCCCTGCTCGGCAAGGAGCCTGCTTCCTCCTCTCTCTCTGCCTGCCTCTCAGCCTCCTTGTGATCTCTCTCTGTGTGTCAAATAAATAAATAAAATCTTTAAAAAAAAAAACAAACTTTGTTTCCATAAGTCAGCAACAGGCACACTACACTCCTGTGTTAGACTATTTAAAATTAGTTAGCCCTTAAAAAAAGTAAAATAAAATTAGTTCTCTAAAATACCCCTTAGATAAGAAATCAGAAGCCACAAGAGGTTACTCGACCACTTGACAGACTAAGAGACACAGGTCTTCTCTTCAGTGAAGTGGGCAACTACAAGTTCAACTCAGGTCTTGTGACCCAAGACCTGGAAAGTGTGTCGTCTTGTTGGACAGCCTCCTCTGACTTGGGGATGCTAATTGGTTCTCGTACATGTGAAATCCTCAGGAGGTGGAAAAGGACCCCGAACAGGTTTAGTTTAAGGAAAAAAACACTTGTCACACAGAACCAGGAGGGGCTGGTGTGCGTGATTCGTGTTGTAGCCCATTTCAGGTAACAGGAAGCTCTGGGCGCTCTCCTCGACCTCAGATGATCCGCTGCCATCGCAGACGGGAACTCCGCTCCTCTGAGCACCACAGAGTGCCATGGGGTTGGGGAGAGAGGTGTGTACTTGCATATGTAAGAGGTGCGGGCAGATTGGTGGTTGTTTACGGAAACCAGGAAATCCCAAAAACTAAAGCGATCCAGTGCAATTCATTTAAGTTATTTGAGCCCAACCTTCCTTTGTGTAGAATGGAAATGTCTTTCCTCGTCCTCTTTTTTTTTTCCCCAGGATGTCAGAGTAATAAAACAGAAAAAAAGAAACTGTGTAAAGTTCATTGGTACCTCAGGGATACGTGTCATAAAACGACACAGTCCTATTGTCACCGGATATCTCATGACTTCAGCTGGTCTAGCTCTTTGCATTTCCCTTTCGGCAGGGAACTCTGCCATCTTTACCTTGAACGCATCTCTGTGGAGGGAGCAGCCCTATTAAGCTGGTACTTTGACAACCGCATCGACAAGAGACCAGGATATATGACATATAAAGGTGAAAGGACAGTGACGAAGGGGAGCAAATGAGCTTTTAAACAAGCCTGACAACCATCCGGCTAGTTTTCATATTGCTTCCTGTGAAAAATCTTGACATATTGGTACATTGCTCTGAGTTATTTCTTCCTATAACTGGGTATAGTGGCCTAACATTATTTGATCTTGTAAAGTGTTATCTGGGACTACCGACTTATTTTATTTTAAGCTCAATGACATTTCATCAACAGTTAACACAGCATGAGTAGCTAAAACTCACTTCAGTATGGTACAAGAGGCCCCAGGATTTTGCTGCTTTATTTGTATTTGAATAGATAACTCTCTGACATTCTCTATGTTGGTTGGTTTCTGTTTTTACCCACCTCTGTGTGTTTTGAGCCACATTTTTTTAGTCCAGTATTACATAATAGTTTATTTATTTCACCGCAAGATGTATTTATTGCCTGTAATAACGAAAATTAATTCACTTCATTTGCCCACGTCAGCTACATCCGAAAAGACAAGATAGTTCTCTCCTGGTCATGCTTAGCAGTAATAGAATGGAAAAGGAGATGGGGACAGTCATTAAAGACTCCCTGGAAAGGTTCCATGCTGGCACACCTCTGCCCTAAGCTAGAAGAACAGGGCTCTAACACAGACAGGGCACGTGTTGAAACCCTGGCAAATTCTCTTAATCTGTGACTGAGATCCTTATGGTGCCTGGAATTTTATAATTCCTCTGGAAACACGAAAACTATCAATCTTAATCTCAATTCAGCTACTGAGACTGTGGTCTTTTCTACTTAAAGCCACAAAATTGTTTATGTCCTAGTTGGAGTTTAATTTTGTCTTGTTTTAAGCTCTCTTACTTGATTTCTGCCCAATCAATAAAATAGGCCATACATTTAATCTGCTTCTGTCATCAAGACAGCTGAAAATCTTGCTGATTTTTCAATTTACTATGAGTAAGTTCAGCCTGTATGTAAACTCAGCCCACTTTTCATCAGCTCTGTGACAGCTTTTCTCTATAATATGAGAAACCACCCACCTAGGTCATAGAGTCATTGGAAGAATTATATAATAAACAAGACTTCATTGTATTTGGTGATTGGCAACATACATTTTCTTAATAAAACAAGAGCAGCATATGCCTCCAAGAAGAGAAACGCCAGATTTCTTGGCTGACCTGTCTGTTGCAGCACTTGGCAGGTGCTTGACAAGAATTCTTCAATCAAGGCGATCGTATTAATTAATAAGGATAAGTATTGACTTTTTGCAGTTGTGTATTAATTATAATTTAGCCTTCCCTTTAAAAAAATTTATGGAAGTATAACATGCACACAGAAAACTGGTAAGTGTGGCCGTGTGATGAATTTTCACAAATGAACACACCTGTGTAACCAACGCTCAGCTAAAAAAACAATATTTCCAGCATCCCAGAAGTGCCCCTGTGTGTCCCAGTCCAAGCATTGGAAAACCCCAAAGAGAACCACTATCCTGACTTCTAATGCTGCAGATGAGTTTTGCTTTTAGTCATGGAATTTTTTTATACATGGAATTTTATAGTATTGGTACAGACCTTTCTGAAGCTTACTTAAGTTTCCCAGGTGAAGAAGGTCTAAGCCCTGAAGAAGTTTGTCTTTTCTAGGCTGACTTGAGGAAGGAGGGCTGGAGGATGGTGAGAAGTAAGGGAATCATATAATCTGTCATACAAGCTAGAACTCCTGTGAAAGTGAAGGGAGGTGCTATTCACAGTGATGCTGGGACCAAAGGCATACACGGTGACTGTCCCCAGCAAACCATGACAAGTAATTGCCCTGGTGTGATAGAATGATAGAAGGCAGCAGGGACACACTGGCAGGGAAAATCTATCTTCAAGGTCATAGTACAGAACACCCTCACATCGCCTGACATGTCCGCAAGACCGGGGACTAGGGGCCCATTTCCCAGAGAGTGCGGTCACTGGTACAACTCAGGTCAACAAGTATTTACTGGACTCCCGCTCCGTGCAAAGCACCATGACAATCCAAAGATAGCTCAGGCACTGTCCTTGCCCACGGGAAGCTCAGGGTCGAATAGTGCTAGAAGACAAGTTCACAAACAGGTAAACTGTAAGGAAGCCGCCAATGGAAATATACAAAGTGCTGAATAGATTACAAGGATGTATACAATGCGTTATACAGATTCCAAGGGATGAGAGATTATGTCCACTGGTAAACATGGAAAAGGCATCATGGAGGAGGTAGCAGCTAGGAGGAATTTAGATACAACGCCAACGGTTCCCATCTGTGACTACACATTAGAATCTCCTGGAGAGATTTCAAACTCCAAATACCAAGGCAGTACCCCCAAAACAATTACATCAGAATCTCTGGGAACAGGATCCATACCTAAGCTCTCCCAGGTAATTCCAGCAAAGAATCAAGTTTGAGAACTCCTCTCCTAGAAAGAAGGGCCTAGGCGTTGGCTGGCAGGGAAGGTAGGAAAGAGAGGAGACTGGAGGGAAGAGCCATTAGTTAGAATGTTCCATCTTTGATAGGCACACAGAGAAGGATCATCCCTTGGGAATTAAATATGGAGAAAAAGCAGCAAGGCAAAAATAATTTAACCCCCTTCAGGAAAATAAATTAATTAATTATGAAACCATTTGCTAAGGCCAATAACAGGGATGGATGGGCAAAGGATGCACTGAACATCAAGGGAACTCAGAGTGGTAATAAATCCATCATAAATCGTACAAGCCATCTGATAACTCCTGTTCCTCACATTAGCATCCCATTAAGCGGCTATTAGGAGAGCAAGCGGAATGAAACTGGCTTCCTGGCTTAGCGCTAGCAGCCAGGAGAGAGTTAACAAGCTGCAGTCTTTCACTGGCACCTTTAAGGGCCTGAGCTCCATTTGTAAAGGATGCTTAGAGGCCCCAAACCTTGACCTATCACGCTCATGCTGCGGGAGTTTGGGGGGGCCAGAATTAATCACAGCAGGGACACAATTTACCGATCAATACCAGCCAATTAGAAGGCTCCCTGCAGTGGAGAGTTCCCTTGGAATGCCAGATGACCTTTGCCCTTGACTCTTTGTGGGGGCAGAGGCTGCTTTATTGCAGGTACTGATAAGGATGGTATTGGGGGGTGCACAGTGATTTCACATCATGCCAGCCCCACCAGGGCATCCCAAGGCTTAACTTCTTTTGGACTTACGCATGAGCCACCCGCCAGTGGAGGCTATGGGAAGACAAGAATGGAAATTATATCAGTAATAAATTCACAGCCAATGTGCCACTTTTCGGGTGAACTCAGCCGTGACCTTCAAGAAGCCACTGACAACAGAAAGTAGCAACTCAATCCTTTCAGTGAATTCGCTAGTGTGTCTCCTACTCTGCTGCTTCTGCTATGTGAGAGAGGAGGTTCTGCAGCACCCGCAGAGGTAGCCAGACTGCTGTCACATTGATTTGCCAATGGCGTATGGTAGAACCAACTAGAGGAAAAAATCCTAGTAGCTACCACTGTGTCCTCTGACCTGGCTCAGAGACTCAGACACAGCTTGAGAGTGGGTCCCAAGACCTTCCATCCTCCCTGTACTTATGTGATAGCTGTTTGCCATTACTGTTCTGAGCTGGGTCAGTATTTTTTTTTTATCAATTTTCTAAGAGATTGGCTGCAGAAGTGATATTCCCTAGGACACAAAAGTTTAGAAGAAGAAAAATAACTAGATAATTCTGGAAAGTCTTCTGAAGCTTATCATTTATTTTTCTGTCATTTACTTTTTTATTTTAATTTTAAGGAGAACAATCTATTGTTTCGAGAGTTTTCTGGAAACTCTAGGACTTCAGGCATAAGGCGCCAATCTCCTCTTGGTTTCATCTCTTCTTGAACAATTTCAGTCATGGTTTCTTCAGATGCACACCTAAGGAGCTCTCCTCCTAAGTAATGCCCAGCTTCTTGCCCCTAGAGAATCATGGTTTTAAAAGAAGAAAAATAAAACAAAGTTTTGAGCTGACTTTAGTTCAGTAAAGGCCTGGAGCAAATCATACTGTGATTCCCTCCCCTACCCTTACCCCAATCTGCGGATCTCTTTATTCAAGTCATGCCTGAGGTAAACAACTACCAAAAATACCTTCAAGGAAAAAGCAAACTTTTGGAAGGTCAGTCTAGGAGTTGTGAGGGATGTATTAGGGGTAGCATCATAGATTTTGCCTTGGAGAGGTAGGAGGGGGACAGTTTCATGAACTAAGAAGCATGGGGATGAAACTCAAGAATACTGGAGAATTTAAATGCACCACTTGGGAGCATCCACCCTCTTTCTGTCTCTGCCTTCTCCCATCCAAGTACTAACCAAGCCCAACTCCTCTTAGCTTCCAAGATCAGGAGAGATTGGGTGCATTCAGGGTGGTATGGCTATAAATCTGCCTCAGCCTCCTCATCCACTAAATCCCTAAGTAATTAACTCTCGAAGCCCTTCCCCAATATGCAACAGTCAACCCCAGCAAAATGTTAAAAAAAAAAATCATTAAGTCTGGTGAAGATTATCAGGATTCTTACTTTTTCAATTTTTCTGTAGGTTCAGTGTTTTTTCAAAAAACAACAGGTGCACCTCTTACTGATAAAGCACTCAATCCATTGCTGTTAGCGGTCCATGGATTCACTATGATATTCAAAAACTTTTTTCTTACTGATATTTGGCCCAGGAAGTGAAGAGATTATTAAACCAATTTTTAACAAATTTGGAGGTTCTTCATGAAAAGCTAAATTCTCCTTTATCAAGAAACAGTCCCTCAAAGGAAAATAATCCATGTGCTCAAAAAAAATAGTTCACCAACTTCCTCATGAAGAGAATTTAGAGAAAGGTTTTCTTTCCATGATAACAAATTCTGTTTAAATTACCTCATCGAAAGACAGAGAGTTCTGGAAATTAACCAAATCAAAGAAGATGACAAAATGACAAATTTTCAGCAGGAAACCCCTTCTCCAGATATGGGAAATAATTTTATTAACTACATTATCTAGTGAGTAGGTTTTCTGCAATTGGAATGACACCAAAAATGTATAATTGGCTTATTTTTATCTAAGAAATTCTAGACCAAATTAATATTTTAAATTTCTTGATTAAAGGTGGCCAGTTATATATGTTTATATGCATATCTATGTACACAAAAATACACACACATATGTAAAATAGCACATGGGTAAATCTAAAGACAGATTATTAGCTTTACTTGCCACATTGTTTACCATTTTTTGTACCCAAAAAAAAGACTCTTATATTTTTTTAAGATTTATTTATTTATTTGAGAGAGAGGGAGAACACACACACAGGCAGGGGAAGGGGCAAAGGAGAGGGAGAGAGAATCTTAAGTAGACTGTGCTGAGCACAGAGTCTGACTCAGGGCTTGATACCATGATCCTGAGATCATGACCTGAGCTGAAATCGGGAGTTGGCTGCTTAACTGACTGAGCCACCCAAGCACACCTGTGCCCAAAGAAAGATTATAATAAACTAATAATATCTGTAAAGAATTGTAACTTGGTGGAATCAACAAAAATAATAGATAAGCTTAGTAAAATTTCATATTCTAATGCAAATATATGTAGGCATTCACGTATATTTATTTATATATTATATATGTCATTATATATTTATGCTTATTTAACTTAGTATTTTTATTTTTATATGAAATTGCCTAATAGTTCATATCTTAAGAAAGCATTTAAAAAGTATAAGAAAGAAAAGATTAGCAAAAAATAAGATCATCACAACTGTGTATCTATAAAAGGAAAATATTTAGCAAATATTTAGCACCATCACATATTTACAATGTGATTAACAAAGCTAATAATCTGCATTCAGAAGCATGTGATCCATGTAGCACAGGCTATGATCAAAATAATAATTATGAGTAACTTTTCCTAAATGGTGATGGAGTTCCAGGCACTACCTTAAATATTTTGTATATATTATGTGTCTCATTCAATCCTCATTTGCAGAAGAAGTTTCTGAGACTTGACAAAGTTCTACGATCCACCCAAGATCACATGTTTGATAAGAGTTCAAGTTGAGGTTCAAATCCAGCTGTCTAACTTCAGACCCCACACCCATGATCACGGTACATTCTACTTACCAGTGGCTACAAGTGGCCCAGGATGAGAAAGTGAATGAGGACCCTCTTGCCAAATCACATCCCATGACAGAGAGAGTGTAACTTTTACGGTCTCCATTTGTTTCCCAGACAGAAAGCGCCAATGTAAGACAGAAACTGCACAGAACTATGTGCAGCTGGATTGCATTGTTTGGGGAGCTAGTCATGGGACCTCAGCCAGCAGCCAGCAGCCAGCTCCGTTTCCTAGGATTCTAATACTCAGGCTCTGAAAATTATCACTATCACAGTCAGGGAGGGGCAGATAGATGGGGCCCTGGAGACCAACACAATGCCAGGAGAAACCCCAAGTCCTTCTCCTCTCAGAGGACTGGTCTATGGCAGGGAAGGGGAATCCTTCACCAGACAACTTGATTCCAACGTGTGATTTCCATCAGTGGCAACTTTGCCGTCACAGCCTACACACTACATCAGGCTGGACGCAAGCCGTGACTTCATAAACGTTTCACCTTCCCCTGTGACTCAGGTACCAGGTTCCCTTGAACTACACATTCCCCCTCCTCGACAAGAGCATCAGCGGGACCGTCATGTATGAAAAGTGCTATTTTTAGAAGAAAAATTTTAAACTGACCTATCATTTCCAACACACCCTATCTACAAAGTTGCTGTGGTTCAGGTCACTTGGGTTATTTTCATCTGTTAAAAAGGAAAGCTCACATAATACTTTTGGACACTTCGGACTTCTTTCCTTTGCTTTTCGTGATGTTCTGTTCTTTTTCCCCTTCTTGGCTTCATCTCGGTTCAAAAGCAAAATTTTAAATACTGCAGGTAGAGACTGAAGCAACTTCCAGGTTGTGCACAGCACTGAGCTACCCTCAGGATATTCCTGGTTTTATTTTTTAATGTACATTTTAAAGGCAACAATTTAATAAACTTAGACCTTTAAAATCTTCAAATAAATCAAATAGCAAGAGAAAGGACTAGGTCATGAGCAGAGTGGGGAAAAAATCAAAGAAGGATAAGAAGTCTGAGAATTCTTGAAATGGAGGGGTATGTGTGTGTGTCTGTGTGCGTGTGTGTGCGTGTGTGTGTGTGTTTGTGCGCGCGCGTGCATGCCCATATTGTTCTTTTTAGGCGCACAAATATTGAGGTAAAAATCCAAGAAATGAGAAAAGTGGTAAGTTGCTTTTAAAATTCTTTTATAAGGCAAAGATTTTATTTATTTGAGAGAGAGAGAGAGCACGCGTGAGTGAGAGAGCGAAAGCAGGGGGAGCAGCAGGCAGACGAAGAGGGAGATGAAGTCACCCCACTGAGTAGGGAGCCAGATGCTGGGGTCAATCCCAGGAACCCAAGATCATGACCTGAGCTGAAGATAGATGCTTAACCAACTGAGCCACCCAGGCGTCCTGTAAGACAAAGATTTTAAAGCAAGGAAAAGGAGAAAAGAATCCTAAAACTTAGTGCTATTCTCTGAGGCACCTGTTTACACCACGGAACTCTCACTCCTGCTGGCACCTTGCCTCCATCTTGTCATCTGGGATCTCTGTCCTTCGCTGCCAGGAGGAGGTGGTGATGCTTCCGCTAGTTCTCTTCCTTCTGGTCTTTCTTCTTCAGTTTTCCTCCTTCTTCTCTTCTTTCTCCTCTTCTATCTCCTTATCTTCCTTTCTTTGCTTGTCATTTCTGTTGGGTAGAGAGTCTTTCCTGATTTGCTTACAAACATCGTTTCTTTTTCTGGTACAAATGATATTTTGTTTGATCAAAGTAAGATCAGTGAATTAAAACTCCCTCTGTGACTGAAGTTTCTTCCACGGAGATCTACAATGAATCCTCCAACATACTGCAGTGAACATAGGAGCAAATTCAAAGCCAACGCAAGATGTGTCCATTTGCACCCATACCTGAGTACTTCTGAGAGATGGCTTAAATTCACTATGAAATGTAAACGGCTAATGTTAAATCTTTTGCTGAAGATTTTGATGAAGGAGAATTTGATGAAGGCATTGAAGGGGAGGGCAGAGATAGAAAAGGGTGAGGAACCCTTTAAGAAAGGAGCTCTCAGTAGAGGTAACAAAATATGCAGAAAAAAAGAGGTGAGAGCCCTGAAAGGCAGCTGGACCTGGATCTCTGTTTTGCCTTGAACTTGCCGTATCCTTCAATTCTTTAATATGCAAAACTGTCCAGTTATAGTCATTCAAAATCAGAGAAAGTAAACACCTATCTTAGAAAAATGGGAAGCATCTGCAGAATGCCAGGGAGTTGTGACCTAATTGACCCTCAGGTTTGGGCCAACCAACAAGTTCCCTCCTCGATTCAGCTCCTGAAGCCCCCCACCTATGCCCATCTTTCGTAGGAAGTTGGGCAGGGCCGAATTTCCAAGTTCATCACAAGACAGTTTTGGGGGCTCCCCCACCTCTTGTTCAAATGGGCATTCTTGTGTGGCTTTTTGTCTTAGGGAACTTCAACATCATCTGAAATGTAATGGTCCTATTTCTTCACTTTTCGTGTCTAACTCCAAAAGTCCATGGCAGGAAGCAATTTGTCATTTGCTGAGCACGATTTGAATGTTGCCCAATTGGGGGTGGACAGTTGGCTTGCAAAACCAGAGTATCTCTTTGAGACTCTGCTCCTCCCCCTCTTCGTGCTCTCTCTCCTCTCTCTCTCTCAAATAAATAAATCTTTTTTAAAAATCCTATAGCAGGACTTACAACTATTCCCATTTTACAAATGATAAAACTGAGCTTCAGTGAACTTGAGCTACTAATTAGTAGAGATTCTAGGATATAAACCCAAGCAGTCTGACTTCAGAAGCTTTGAGCTTAACCATATACTAGGGTATCTTTTTATAAGCTTCTAACCACTATATAATACCTCTATGTGAATTTTTCACAACAGTCCAGAAGCTCCTCACATACAGCTTGTGTTCAGATTTATTCAACTTTGTATAAACGCCAAGACCAGGCCTATAGGAAGATGGTCAATATATTTAGAAGTAGTACATGGTACCTCCCCAGCTGGTACACAGAGCACCTTCCCATTATATATCTGGGGTCATGGCTATCTACGATGCCATAGGAGAGATGCACTAAACAAGGCTCTCTAATGTGATTTGGTATCAATAAAATTTCATTTTTGCATATGTGGACCTTATTGTGACTTGAGGAGTTTTGGTAGCACTTACGTGGAGCTAACACATCTCTTCCAATGGCTTATAGGCCATTAAATGGATGGCTTATCTCATCTTAACCAGAAAGTCAGTCTCTCTCTCTCTCTCTCTCACACAAACACACACACACACACACTCACATACGTACATGTATACTCCATCTGCTTCCCTCTTGATTAAAATTAGACTACACTAGGCACGGTTCCCAAACATCCCAGACAGGATAGCTGACCCAACACCTTCTCCCCAAGCCTGCATTCTTACTTCTTAAAGAGAACCAAGCTTGGAGATAAAATGGGAGCTTCCCCTATTGCCTCCCCATATTCCTACCCTGGCAGGCTGTTCTGGTTCCAACCACATACATTGCTCATTCTGGCTATTTCTGAAGCCTGGGTGACTTTCAGCCCGAAAGGAAGCTATAGTATCACCCCATGTACATCAGCAAGGCAGTCTTGATTGCCATTCAGTTGGCTACTCCTGATGATGATACTTTTAAAAGTGACTACAGCCCCTTTAGGAAATTTCAAATGTATTTGGAATAGAACGACAGAACACATTTTAAATTTATGTGTAACAAAGCCATCTCTGCACCAGCTATTGCAACGAACCAGAGTCTGCTTATTTCCGAAGTCCCAGGGTGCCTTAAGAATATTTGTCTCATTATCCCCATTATTTTCCTCCCCAGGGAACTGTCCCTAATAAACTTTGCTATGTCTCTTCTCCTGGCTAGTTTTAATATGAGCCAAGGGAAAGATTTCAGGAGAGCATGAGTTCTTTTCTGCCTGGGCTTGCAAAATTGCCTTTTGCTGCAGATGCATCCGTTAGTAATGATTGAGACAATCTGTGTGGCGTAAGACAACTTGTCAAGAGGTTGCTCTGAAAAGATCCTCTTCCAAGGCACATCGAACCCTCCATGCCTTTCTATGACAACAGGGTCTTTAATTTAATGACCACAGAAGGTGAGATGATGCCTTCTCACTGGCATGACCATCCTAAACTATCGCTTGTACCTTGGAGCTACGAGGACCTTGAGAACTTTGGGGACCCCAAAACTATAAATATTACTTGGGGACTACTTGGGGTTCAAGTACCATTTCAAGTTCTCACCTCCCTTGAGGGGGCCCAGGATGATTGAGTTTGATAAAGATCCTCTTTGAGAGGACTAGAATCCCTTAACACTCTTTACATAGATGGCGAAGAAGACCTCAAATCTAAGCCAAATTTTCAGGAGGCTGAGAGCCTCAGAAAACCCCTAAATTCTTTCTCTAACCCACTTATCTTATCTTTGTGCTTTAGTCTGAGGATAAAATCAGCAGGGTTTCCAGCTAGAGATTTAGAGCAGCCTGGGCATGAACAACTGACCCAATGGGCTCATGAAAAAACCCGTGTCATCTTTGGATGTCCCATTTCTTTGGTAGTTCTACTTGCCAACGTGTTAGCTGATACCTAAGGCCACCCTGCTCAAGCCAGGGATTACAGACTGTGAAGAGTATATGGTGACATGCCAGGAGAACAAGAGGCCACAGGATAAGCATGATACATTTTCCTGGAATACCAGTAATAGAGGAAATGCCATTATTTTAGAGCATTACAAACTAGGGTAGAATGCATACTTGGAGTGAAATGTAAAATTCATGGACTTTTAAAATAAATCTTAAAACTGCAAATAAATTTGGAGTTCAAGGCAAGAGCTTCCAGCTCCTTCCCCAGATCTTAGAGGGTCTATGTTTATTTCTCTTTTCCATTATGAACTTTTTGATGGGTATTTGAAAAAAGAAAAAAGCTGTCTTAATACACCTCTCCCAGATACTCCTAATGAAGAAAAAAAAAGTGAATTAAGGAAGAAATACAGAAAAAAAATAGAAAAGAAAAGAAAGAAGTCCTTACAGGAGTCTTCATGTATTTATGTATTTCCTTGATACACCTTATTTTCTGAAGGTGGAAATCTGAGATTCAGAAAGGCTGACTCATTTGCCCAACATCACATGACTTTAAGTGGCAAGGCCACAGCAGGCAATGAGTGGAAACAATGAGATAAAGAGAGTCTTTTCCAAATCCCCTATGTCATTGCCCACAGTCAACCATGCCCCTGACCTTTGTGGAAGAACCTTCTGGATTTATGCCCACCGATGCGTGGCTGCAGCTCTACCAGCCTGCCCGAGGAAGCATCCCTTCCACGTCCCTAACACTAGCCACCTACCAGACTCAGGAAGGGTCAGTGAGCTTAGGTTTATTTGATCAGGAGATAGTTCTCTTTTTCTCTGGTTTTAATGAGATATAATTGACATACAACATTGTATTGTTTTTAGGTGCACAACATGATGATTGGATACATGTATATATTACAAAATGATTATCACAATAAGTTTAGTTAACATCTGTCCCCTCTCATAGTTACAAATTCTTCTTGTGACAAGAATTCTTAAGATCTATTCTCTTCACAACTTTTGAAGATATTATAAAGGTATTGTGAACTTTCATCACCATGCTGTACATTAGATCCCTAGAACTTATTTATCTCGTAACTAGAAGTTTGTCCCTTTTGACCACCTTCCCCCATTTCCCTCTTCCCCTAGCCCTTGCCTCCGGCAACCACCAATCTAATCTCTGCTTCTATGAATTCAATTTTTTTTAGATTCCAAATAGAGGTAAGATCATACGGTATTCGTCTTTCTCTGTCTAACTTATTTCAGTTAGCATAATGTCCTCAAGGTCCATCTGTGTTGTCTCAAATGGCAGGATGTCCTTCTTTTTATGGCTGAATGTATAGACAACTATACACACATACAAATGTAGCATAGGACACATTTTCTTTATCCATTCATCCACCAATGGACACAGGTTATTTCCACATCTTGACTATTATAAATAATGCTGCAGTCAACATGAGGATTCTCAGAAGGTATTTCTGCTAACCTCAATTTATCTCTCCAGCCGGACTGGGGATCGTTTTAATGAGACAGACCCGCTATTCTTGGTCAGGAGAAAGGATGTCTTTGATGGAACCACATGGAAATTAAACATGAACAACCCAAGGAAGTGTGACCATGTTGGTTCTCAGTCTCTGGTTCTCTTTTGTGTCCCTCTCTGGGTCTCTGAATTGTGAATCTACCATTCTGTTTCTTCCTCAGTTTTTACTTCTGTATCTTTTTTTCTGTCGATTCCTATGTCTTTCTCGTCTACCCATTTTCTCTCTATTTGATTTGAAAAATTATATCACTTGCTAACAAGCCTGAGGGTATAAGCATCACAATATGTAATTAAAATATGTAACGCAACTGACAGCTCTGGTATACTGCTTGGCTTGGTTGCATATTTATTCATTTATTTATTAATTGTAACTTAATTTGAAATATTTCAGCCTTGGCTGTGAGATACTCCGCATACGCTGGTTGGTTTAAGCTTCCCCTCTAGGAGCTATCAGCGGCCTTAAAGGGAAACTCACACTCCTGGGGTGCTCCGTTAGCATCATATTCGAAAGGACCTCTGCAGAAACACCTTTTGTCTGGGATGCCTGGGTGACTCGGCTGAGTGTCTGCCTTCGGCTCAGGTCATGATCCCAGGGTCCTGAGACCAAGACCCACATCAGGCTCCCTGCTCCACAGGTAGTCTGCTTCTCCCACTGCCCTTCCTCTTACTTGTTTTCTCAATATCTCTCTCTCTCTCTCTCTCTTAAATAATAAATAAATATCTTTTTAAAAATGTCTCTCTATCTCAATCGGCATGCAAGGTTCTCCTAATTAGCATAGTGAATTTTAGAAATCTTTAAGATGACTTTATTTAAAGCCATTAGTTGACTTAATGGCTTTTTAGTTAGTATATCACAAAAGTTTCCACATATTTACAACACTACTCTTTAAATACATCATTTTTCAGAAGTGAAATCTGAGGCTTTATTGGTGAAATTAAATGTATTCAAGAAGTATAGCTTGGCTAAAATATTTAAGACTCTCCCCATCCTTGTTTAAAGAGTATCTGAATCCAGCTAGACCTGCAGCCTATCAGTTTGAGATGATGCCTGGGGCTTGATCTCTGAATGGCCCCAGGTCCAGCCATTAGCCAGAAGGATTTCCGGTTGCCTGAACTGTAGGAGAACAGAATCCTGCCTCTGGATAATTGCCATCGCCACCTGAAGCGGACCTTCCACACAGGTGGGGAAGGACACAACCAAAAGGACAGAGGCCTGGGATGTCATCGTGTTTGCAGAGCAGGTCATTTCGGCTATCGTATGCCTACCTGCTCATATGACTGATAAACATCCCTATGTGGGGCCAGCATTTTCTTGAGATCTGCTTTCTTTATAACCCAGTAGAAATGTTGGGAGGGAGGAACTAATTCTCACTTTCACCTGTCTCAAATGTCTTCACAGTTTCTGTTATCTACCCAAAGGACTTGAGAGTTGTGCATTAAAAATTGGCTTAGGTCAGTTAAGAGCAACAATAAAAGAAAATAAGAAAAAGCAGTTTTGTTTCCTATTTCTGGTGCCTCCAAAGGACTTGGAACAGGAATCTCTGGGAAGATCTGGTAGGACAAACTCTGCACTAACAGTCTATGACAGGCATCTCGTCTCGCCATCACTACCACGAATTGTCCGTATGACTTTGGGCAAGTCATTTAACCCTCCAAATCTCAATTGTTGCATCTGTAAAACAGGAATAACTGCTTGCTTACAGCAATCGAGTTTTAGAAGTTATTATTCAAAGAGGAGGCAGCTTTGCTTTTGGGGAACAGTCACCTTCCACAAGTTGAAAATTCTCCAACTCTTTCTGAATTACTGAAGATACTAATTTTTGTGAGTAGCTACAATTTACTGAGCTATAATTCATATGCCACACAATTCAGATATTTAAAGTATACAACTCCATGGTTTTTACTATATTCAGAGTTACGTGTGATTATCACCGCAATCTTAGAACATTTTATCACCCCAAAAAGAAACCCCATATCCTTTAGCTATTACTCGCCAGGATCCCCATCGAGCCCCCAGCATTAGACAATCACGAATCTACTTGCTATCTCTACATTTTGCCTATTCTTGATATTTCATATAAATGAAATCAAACATTATGCAGACTTTTGTGATTGGCTTCTTTTCTTAGTATGATGTTTTCAGAGTTCATCCATGCTATAGCATCTATCAGTACTTCATTCCTTTTTATGGCCAAGTAACTTTCCATTATATGAACATAACACATTTTATTCACCCATTCATCAGTTGATGGACATTTGGTTTATTTTTACCTTTTAATTATTATAGGTAATGTTGCTATGAACATTTCATGTACAAGTTTTTGTGTGGACATATGTTTTCATTTCTCCTGAGTGGGTATCTAATGAATGGAATTGCTGGGTTCTACTGCATATGGTATATCTATGTTCTATCTTTTGAGGAACCACTAGACTGTTTTTCAAAATGACTGCAGCACCTCACATTCCCACCAGCAATGTATGAAGGTCCCAATTTCTCCACATCCTGACGACACTGGCTATTGTCTCTTTTCATTATAACAAGTGTGACATAATATCTCATTCTGATTTTTATTGGCATTTCCCTGAAAGCAAATGATGTTTAGGATTTCTTCTTATGCTTATTGGTCTTTTGGTTATCTTCTTTAGAAAGATGTCTACTCATGTCCTTTGCCCATTTTTAAATCTGACTTATCTCTTACTGAACTGAAAGAATTCTTGATGTATTCTAAATACAAGTCTCTCATCAAATCTATGATTTGGAAATATTTTCTCCCATTCTGTGGGTTGTCTTTTCACTTTCTCAGTAGTGTACTTTGAAAAAGTAAAGTTTTTAGTATTAGAGAAGTCCAATTTATCTATTTTTTTTCTTTTGTCGTTTGTATTTTTGGTGTCATATCTAAGAATCCATTGCCAAATTCAAGGTCAAAAAGACTTCATGTTATCTTCTAAGAGGCTTATTGTTTTAGCTTTTACATTTAGGCTTTTGATCCATTTTTAGTTAATTTTGTATACAGTGTAAGGTAGAGATCCAACTTCATTTCTTTGCATGTACCAGCACCATTTGTTCAAAAGTCTATTTTTTTCCCCCATTAAATTATCTTGGCACTTTAATCATATATTAGTTGACCACAAATCTGTAGGTTTACCTCTGGATTCTCATTTCTGGTCCATTGATCAATATGTTAATCCTTCTCCCAGTACTGCACTGCCCTGATTACTGATGCTTTTTAGTAAATTTTGCAATTGAGAAGCACAAGTCCGCCAACTTTGTTCTTCTTTCTCGAGACTGTTTTGATTATTCTGGGTTCCTTGTATTTCCATATGAATTTTCAACTCCTTTTTAAAATTTCAAAAAGGAAAACTATTCTAGTATTTGTGGGCTGTAACATCTATAAACGGGTTTTGATTTTTGCCTTCTGGAGATTTAAAAGCAAAGAAATCTAAAATTTCTATAGTTCTGTGGCTTTAATATAGTAGGAATTTCCTCAAAACAAGCTCATCCAACTGAACATTCTTTAAATTTCCTCTTGAACTAGTTATCTTCTCATTCTCGAATGAGAGACCCTTTAAAATTGTTCAGTTTGAGAAGTTTTGCCTGCTCGGAATGGTCTCAGACACTTGGTACATCTTCCTTAACTCGAAGCTTCTAGAGGTTGTCACTGGTTAGTCAGAGAAGCAGAGGCAATGAGCAAGAATTCACCCAGTATCAATTTAGCAATCTGAAGAAAATGAAA
This sequence comes from Ailurus styani, assembly GCA_002007465.1. NCBI lineage: Eukaryota > Metazoa > Chordata > Mammalia > Carnivora > Ailuridae > Ailurus > Ailurus styani. The sequence continues at coordinate 32,253 of LNAC01000199.1, forward strand.
TTTCAGGGAACATTCACTGAAACTGCTCTCTTATTTAAAATTCTTGATCCAGGCATCACCTAATAAAAAGCTCTATGCCCTAACCCCTCTCCTTCACTCCCACTGGGTAATGCAAAGGTCTCAAGAATCCATATAAAAACCCCTCTCAAATGAGCACACTGAGAGGCAAAGAAAGCAGGGGAGACCTGCAGAGAGAGGGGAGGAAAGGGATAGAGAGCAAGATAAGGGCAGAAACCAATAGCAACAGGGAAGAGAAGAGAATGAAGAGGGGAAGGGGAACGGGAACTCAGAAAGGGAGAGAGAAGCATATGGCAGGTATCAATTATTTACCATTTATGTACAATAAAAAAATGCACTTTAACTACGGGAAGAGCACCAAATCTACTCAATAACCATTTAAAAGAATATGGAAATAAAACACAGCCATTTAAAGGGCTGTAATAAATGTACAATGCTCTTTGTAATGCCCCTGAAAGAATACAAGTGTTAAGCCTTGGTAAATTACACTTAAAAGTATGTGTAACATAAAAATGAAATTAGGCATACAAACAACCTCACACTTAGGCATTTTTTAAAAGTCTCTTCAAACAGTTAGTTGGAAAAGCCTCTAAGGAGCATAACTTTTCTTCTCTCATATTCTCCTCTCTTAAGAATAGAGCCACGCAAATGGCAGGAGCAAATAAACATAGATGATCCAGGATGCATGGAAGGTCCGCATTAAATCATCTGTCCTAGAAAAAGAAGGGAAGAAAATAAATAGAAGGCACTACCAGAATTGTTCCTTTCACTTTTTTTTTTTTTAAGATTTATTTATTTGAGAGAGCACATGCACGAGTTGGAGGGCCAGAAGGAGAGGGAGAGAGAGAATCCCAAGCAGACTCCACATTCAGCATGGAGCCCGACACAGCACCTGATCTTATGACCCCAAGATCATGACCTGAGCTGAAACCAAAAGTCAGACACATAACCGACTCTGCCATCCAGACACCCCGTGCTTCATTTTTCAGAGGACCAGATGAAACCCTTTAAACAAGAGTCACAAAAATATGCAGATGGCATCACTGTTTCCCATCAGCCTGTTTCCCAAATATGCATTTAATAGCTTCAATATTCTCCTGAAATTGCAATAAGCCAAGGAGGAAGTACTATTAACTTCATGTGCCCATTTTTCATGAATGTCTGCTCTGTCATATAATCACATTCCCAGTAAACCAGTCCCACCACAGTCCAGCCTTAAAGGGGAGAGGATCAAAGAGTTTGGCTCTAAGAAGACTGTGGCCATTAGATACCAGAGCAAAGCAGAGGGAACTGGGGTGGGGTGTAGCTGCTGGCAGAATTTGCTGTGTTCCAGCCTATAAATTCCACATAAAGGTTCTAGACAAACAAGAGTTCTCTCCTCAATCAATGAGTAGCACATTGTCTTTTCACCCTACTCAGTCGGTCTCCAAATTTCTTCCATATTTGGGGCAGAACACATGACACCTACACAATTTCATCAATAGCACAGACTGGGTTGCCCAAGAAGCTGACTCTGAGACAGAGATGAGTGTACAGGACACTCTTAGGGCGTGCTCTTGGGATCCAACCCCCGTGGAAGAGAAGGGAAGGTCGTAAACTTGGGCAGAGGGAGAAATTGGACTACAGTGCAGTTTCAATGGGCAGTTCAGCCCACCTTCTGGGGAATTCAGAAGATGGCCTGACCCCTCAATGCTGCCCCCACTGATGGAGAGGGCCGGGCCTCACTATCCCTTCAGCACCGGTCATTGGCTGCAGCTGCCCCAGGAAGGGGCCTGACCTCCTCATCTGGGACAGCCCAGAAGGGACTGAGACCTGAGGGCGGCTGCCTGCAGCACCCCGGCTGTTGGGGGTGTGAGAACTTCAGTCCTGAAAAAGGATCTCCAGGTCCACCACAGCGAGCCAACAAAATGGACCTTTTTGGGGTCCCTCTATTCATTCAGGAAACACTTTGTGGCATCATTTTAATGGGCCTCTGATGACTGATCACATTAATGTTTCCAGCCTGTCCTTGGGCACAAAACACAAAGAGTTTTATACTCCTTCCCTCCACTGCAGTCTCTGTGAGGCAATATTCTACCAAGGACTCATCTGGAAAAACTGACAAGAGCGCAAGTAACCAGCCATTGTCTTTTACAGGCAGGCCCTCCAGTATTTAGAGGAGAAAAGGCATCTTGAGGAGACGATGGCAAGCTTCGCCTAGAATATAAGCAATCCATCGACATGGGGTTACAGATGGACAGGAAACAGGGAGAGGTAGCTAATGAGAAATGTCCTGAAGCTTAGGATTCTCCAATCCCCCACCCATCTTCTTTCTCTCTTCGCAAATGCTGGAGGGCAAAATCTAGTCCATAAATTATCCTCTGACCCCATTTTCTAAATTTCATTAAAAACATTTTTTCTCCTTTATCTGAAAATTCCTCTTTCAACTCTTACAAAGACACTCCTGGGTCTGTCTTATTACCCAATAAGTAACCTGCTACTGTTCGCAGGGACTGTAATCAAGCCTGTGCGGCTGCCCTAACAATACACCTAAGTGTGCCACAGACCGCCAGCACTCACCCTCTTGTGTCATTTCACTTAATTAATAAGCGGAACAAAGATTTCAGAAAAGGGAAAAATTTGATTATGCAGCATTGTAATGGCACTCGAGTCGGCTGTAAAGACTGAGCGGGGTCTGCCCCTTAAAATCTCCATTTGCTCCACCATGGTACCATGGAAATGTCAGCTCAGACTCCCCACCCCCGCCCCCACCCGAGGTGACCTTTAGCTGCATCTCTCAGTAATACTAAACCATTAGTCATGCCTGGGTCAGTGATGTGTCAATAACAGAATAATTATTGAAGAAAACCTTAAGAGAAAGGACGGCAGTCTAGATTCGGGATCAGCTCAACCCGAACCAGCACCACGGCTTGTTGACTAAATGAATGGATGTAGAATAAATGGCCCTTCTGCATCTGGAGACCTAAAGACTGTTGATTCCATTAATCCAGGGGGGTTATTTGTAGCTGCTAAACACCTTTTTAGACCAGTAAGTGGCATGCCTTTTACTCCTGCTGACTGCAACCCACTCTTCTCCAGGAGAACGAATTCACTGTACTTAATGGCTCTGGCATTTTAAAAGGAAGTCCGTCAGCGGGGCCATCCAGAACACCTGCACCTTTTGCTGGGCACTGGCTGCTGAGAGCCCCTCCCCACTCCCAGGAGAGACCATCGTGAGACCCTGAAATGATGCCTCCAAACTCTATGCTAGACCTCTGAGAGAAACTAACTGGCAAGGTGCTATTAAAAGAAATGAGGGGCAATAAGAAAGGCAGTGTGGCTTAACGGTTAAAGTGAGGAACACAAGATACACACACACACACACACACACACACACACGGGGAGAATGCCATGTGAAGACTGGAGTTCTGCCCACTACAAGCCATGAAATTACCAGAAGCTGGGAGAAAGACCTGGAACAGATCCTCCCTTGGCACCTTCAGAGGGCGTGTGGCCTTGCTGGCATCTTGATCTTGGACTTTCTGGCTTCCAGAAGTGTGAGACAACAAATGCCTGTGATTAAGCAACCCCGTGTGTGGTGTTTTTTGGGGGCAGCCCGAACAAACCAAACACTGAGGCAGTAAGTTGCAGCCAGCAGGCCTCATATGGAGTTCTGTCCTCAGCATTTACCTGTGTCCTCATGAACAAGTTATTTAAACTCCTTTTCCCTCTATTTCCTATAAGACCAACACAATAATACATGGTTTACCTAGCTCACAAATTTATCATGGAAATCAAAACTTTACATATGCAAAAGCACTTTCCAAACTAACAAAGCATACACGCAATCTATATAACATTAGTGTGTCCGAACCAGCATTCTATATGGTAATACCTTCCACCCGAAGGTATGTACAAATTGAGATCTCCAGGTTTCCATAAAGAAAGAGAAAAAGGTGTTCAGAAAATAGACAAAGAAACCAAAAACACAAAAATCTCTCGCCCTTACCTTCTAGGCAGACAAGATGGATTTGAGTAGGGAACAGGGAGGCTTTTGAGGCAAAAAGGAAAAGCGATCTCTAAGGTCACTGCTTCCTAGTATTTTAACCCAGGTGAAAATGACACAGACCAAATAGGCACCAGGCAAGACCAACTGCCCAAGATCTTTCCCTCCCAATGGAGTTCAGGGGCCCAGGGAAGGAGAGAGAGTTGGGGAGAGGGCATGTAGTGATGCAGTGTAAATACTCAATGGTAGCTTCTATACTGTGACAGTCTTCATTAGAAGCCATATATAGTATTCCCATAATTCTTGGCTTCTTCTAATAAGCAGGTGTTTCTTCTATGTTCAGTTGCAACCAGAATAAACTCCATGGTCCCACAGGCCCAGCTATTAAATGAAGTTGCATTAAAAACAACAACAGGGGTGCCTGGGTGGCTCAGTCAGTTAAGCGTCCAACCCGTGATTTCAGCTCAGGTCATGATCTCATGCATCGTGAGATTGAGCCCTGCAAGGGGCTCCACACTTCACAGGGAGTCTGCTTGAGACTCTCTCCCTTTCCCCCTTCCCCAACTCATGCTCACTCTCTCTCTTTCTCTCAAATAAATGAATCTTTAAAAACAACAACAATGAAGTCTAAGAAATAAAATGGCTTTAAAAGGTAATCCATTGATAGTATGTACCCTTGATACCATATAATGAAAATAGCACTTTACCTCTGTGATCTTTTTCCCCAAAACCTGTAATCCTAATCTAATCATAAGAAAAATATCAGACAAATTCCAGTTGAGGGACATCCTACAAAATACCAGGACTCCTCAACGCTGGCAAGGTCACCAAAAATGAGAAAAGGCTGAGAAACTGCCATCACCAGAAGAAGTCTAAGGAGACATAACCAGCAAATGTAATGAGATATCCTGGAAGAGATCCTGGAACAGAGAAAGAACATCGGATAAAAATGAAGGAAATCTGAATAAACCATGGACTTTAGTTAATAACAATGTATCAATACTGGTTCATTAATTGTAACAAAGAGACCATACTGATGTATGTTAGTAATAGGGGAAACTGGGTACGTGGTCTCAGTTTTAATGTAAATCTGAAACTGCTCTCAGACACCTGGGTGGCTCAGTCGGTTGAGTGGCTGCCTTCAGCTCAGGTCATGATCCCAGGGTCTTGGGATCAAGTCCTGTGTTGGGCTTCTTGCTCAGTGGGGAGCCTGCTTCTTTCTCTGCCTCTGCCTGCCACTCTGCCTGCTTGTGCTCTCTCTCTCTCTTTCTCTGACAAATAAATACATTAAATCTTTTAAAAAAATAAAAAATTTAAAAATTTTTTTAATTAAAAAAAATTTTTTTAATAAATAAAAATTTTCTCAAAAATGGAGCCCATTAAAAAATTAAAAAGACAAACCAAGCTGTTTTCATCTTTTGAAGAGTACTAAAGGAAATTAAATTTATGACTCAGAAATTCTTCTTCAAAATCCCCTTTCCTCTTCTTTCCAGGTATTACACAATGTAACATTTCTCCAGAGCCTTTTGCTCTCTCACAGCCTCCTACACAGGAGCACACATATACACACACATATACACACTGTCTGATACCTAGGAACTATGGCTTCTTTGTCTTTCATCCTTCTTTGCTGATACAATGCTATGTCACTGTTACCACTCTCCATCCACATGCTCTCCCAGGATGCATGACCTCTAAGACTTCTGCTCCCACCAGCCAGGCACAGCCCCTCTAGAAACCGGCATGACCTCGTGGTTCCCTAGACCTTCCTTGCTGCCCATGAAAAAATAACATGAGATATTCCTGGAATATGTCGTCCTTCTCCAGGTCTGTTGGATTTTCATATAAGAATTCTAGTGGAGAATTTGAAATAAATAAAATACTCTACCTCAATATATGATAAAGATTTTGAAAGTCAAAAAGTAGATGTCATTAATATCATTCCCTTACTATCTACATGGATGAACTAGTGTTGAGTTAAAAAGAAAGAAAACTGGTACTACTTTGATAAATCTCAAAGATAAGCAAAAGTAAAGATTATATTTTTAGACATACCTAGATAGGTGATAGAGCTATTTTCTGAAGAAGCAAAGAATCAACGGGGCAATAAAGACAAAATTTCAGATAGTGTTTATCTTCAGGGGAAGAGGGTAATGTTCTTGGTCTTACTTTGGATATGTATTATTTTGTTTCACTTACATTTACATTTTATATACTTTGGTTTGTATCAAATAGAAATATTATTTTTAAAGACAATAAGAACCCTAATTGGAATACCATATCAGAATCCTGCAGGCAGGGAAAACAATTTTGGCTTATTTAAAGAGAAAAGGAACTTATTAATAAGCTATTTGGTGGCTCACAGAACAGACGCCCAGCCTGGGAAGTGGGGGATCAGCCAAGAACTCGAGCAGCAGAGCTAGCCCTGAGAAGACACCACTGAACATTGACATTAAAGTTTACATCTCCAAAGCCACCAACACGAGACACTGATGAAAGCACCTAGAACCCTGCCATGTTGCATCTCAAAACTAGATGGGGGAAGGAGGGGAGCTGCTGCCACCAGGTATCCTCAGGGTCCCTGCTTCTTCACACCTTCTAGCTCTAGTTTCCACCTCTGGGTAAATAAGTCTGACTGGTGGAGCCCAGGTCATGTCCTACCTGCAAGGGAGGCTGGGAAAGTGCTTGGCTTCTACAGTAAAAAGCAGGCTCAGCCTTCCCAAAGACTCATAAGGTAGTGAAACTTCCACACAGATTAAGATTCTGGGTGTCAAAACACCTGACAAATGTCCACTTCTTTAGCTATTCGACACCAACATACATCTTTCTCCCCATGCATCTGCTGCTTAAAAATATGACTGCTTGGGATGCCTGGGTGGCTTGGTCCATTTAGTGTCCAACTCTTGGTTTCTGCTCAGGTCATAATCTCAGGGTTGTGGGAGTTACCCCCACCTCAGCTCCGTCCTTATCGGGGAGTCTGCTTGAGATTCTCTCCCCCTTCTTTTCCCTCCCCCTCTGCTCCTCCTCCCACTAAATAAATAAATAAATAAATAAATAAATAAATAAATAAATAAATAAAATCTTTAAAAATAAGACTATTTACAATGCAACTATCCTTCATATAATCAATAAAATCTACCTTCTGCTCAAAAAAGGGACAGGGAAGGCATCCAAACACCCAAAGTCTCATTGGGTCCTGCACCCATCTTCAAGTGTAAGGTTTCTGAGTGTCCATTCTTACATTAGTTCTGTCATGATCTTTTCCTGATATTTTGTAAACTCTAAACCAAAGTATTAAACTCACTCCCACCAATACACCCTGTAAACATAACGGAGGAAACAGAAAGGTAAAAGAGGAAAAGAGAAAGAAAATTCAAGTATAAAAATATATGTTTAACCCAATCAAAAATACTCTCACTGGTCATGAGTCAATAGGTGGTATTTATGCATCTCCCCACCATTCTAAGGTAGCTTTGCCTTTACCCAGAATCTCAACTAGGGATTCTCAACCTTACGGAATGACCCAGAGTCTTCCTCCTGAGGGAATACAGGATGGCACTATTTGTGGCCCTATTTGTACAGGATGATTCAGTCTTTCTTTAACTTTTACCATGGGGTGTCCTCCTCCATCTTGACTCTCTCTGTAGCCATGATCCCATTTCCTTCTTGATTCAGGATCGGTCAATCCAGGAATGCCACAGCCCCCTCTTCCGGCCTTTTCACCCAGTGGCATGAGGGCATAATTAGTCTCTAGAGTAGGGGTGTTTTCATGAGTATATTAGCTTTCTAGGGATGCTATAACAATTTACCACAAATTTTGTGGCTTAAAAGAAAAAAAAATATTCTCTCACAATTTCTGAGATCATGGATGCCTTTTCTGGAGATTTCTGAAATTAAGATGTCAGCAGGGCCAAGCTTTATCCAAAGGNGGGGTGTTTTCATGAGTATATTAGCTTTCTAGGGATGCTATAACAATTTACCACAAATTTTGAGGCTTAAAAGAAAAAAAAATATTCTCTCACAATTTCTGAGATCAAAAGATGCCTTTTCTGGAGATTTCTGAAATTAAGATGTCAGCAGGGCCAAGCTTTATCCAAAGTTTCCTTGACTCTTCCATCTTCTGGTGGCTCCAGTTGCTGCTTGGCTTAAAGCAGCATAACGCCAATCTCTGCCCCTATATTCACATGCCCTCCACCCCTTGGGTCTCTGTGTATTAAATCTCATCCTTACTTCTCTCATATGGACACTTCTCACTGAATCTAGGGCCCACTCTAAATTCAGACAATCTCATCTTGAGATCCTTAACTACATCTACAAAGACCTTATTTCCAAACATAGTCACATTCACAGTCACATACTCATATTCACACATTCACAGTCCTAGGAGTTAAGACTTAGACACATCTTACAGGGGAACACAATTCAGGCTAATACTATAAGGACACACAAATTATCTAACTCTGGGCTTATTCTGAGATTAAAACAATATTCTCATTCTCCAAATCCTAGGCCAACAATCTTCTACTTTTCTTACTCATCCTGCCCAACCTGCAAAGCATTAAACCTGCCCATAGATTAGGGTAGATGCTTATCTCAGGCTCTTTCCATCCAAAGAGGGCAGTGAGAGGTAACAACAGAAACTAAGGTGCACAGACCAGATCTTCAACATCCAATGGAGATGGGCCACAAAGAGGAGATGGACTAAACTTGTTACGACTCCAAATAGATGAGACTACTAATATCCCACCCGTGTGATGCTATTCAAGATGCCCTCACCCAGTCAGTGACTGTTAAAGATTAACATTTGTAATCTGCTCAGCTCTAGGACAATTACATACTAATTTCTGTGTTGAGACATAAAACCAGCATACACCCCTCTTTATGGACCAGGACTTCCTCTGAATATAATAAATTTTTCCACTATAATCTGAAAAGTAGTCCATCCTCTGGTCTTGAATAATTGAGGCCTGGGTTTCTGGAAGGACGGTTTTCAACTTCCAAATACAACCCATTTTTTTATTATGTCTCATTGTCTCTCTCAAAATATGTCCCAGACAAAGAGGAATGTTGCCCACCCCCAAAATATGCATTGGGCCATATGCCAGTGTCACATAATTTTGCACTAAGAAAATACTTAACTGCACTTTTCAGGTCGGCATTTTTCCTCTGATCTTCAAATTTTAGAAAAATGAGGCCAAAAATAGAACTGAGACCTTTTTTTGTTCCATTACTCCTGAATTGGGAAGACCTTACTATCCTCTTCCTTTGTATTTCTTTTTTCTTTACTAAGAAATTTGTCACTCGTGCTGTTTCTCTGACAATCAATTCATTGATCTTTACTATTCCACTCCAGGAATATTTGAAATGCAAATAAGGTCACAGGTCTCTTTTTCATCAAAAAAAAAAAAAAAAGGTTGTTCAGAAACAGTAAAATAGTACAGTTCTATAAATCCCCCATCTTTTACTATATGTTCATACCAACCTTTCTTTTTCCTTAATTTTTCTCTTTGTCAAAGCAGAAAAATAAATTGCTAACAAAAGCATGTGCTAGTTAATCTTTCAAAACACGGGAAATCACTATACTGGAAGAATCTTTATTCATTTGACTGAAACCCTTCAATTTCTTAGACACTAAATATCAGCAGACTTAGCAAAGCACTTTGTATCTATCATCTACTCATGCATCATTCATGTAAAAGGTGACCTGGGTCCCATTAGTTGACTAGCTGATCTGAATCTTTTGGGTTACTCAGATAAGTCATTTCTAGTGGTCCTCCTTTTAAAATTAATGGAATAGAACAGAATACATGCTACTTAAAAGAATACCCTGCTGGGAATTTCTCACTAAAGTAAAGCTAATTCTTTTCTGTATTTCCCCTTTCTTTCTCACCCTTATTTTTGCTTTCATTCCAAAGGACTGTATTTCTGAATTTATTTCAGATCCAGGAGTAAGAAGATCAATGTCAAGGCCCAGCTGGGACTCAACACACATGAATTTGAATCAGTAACCACCCTCTAGTACAAAGCCTTTTTCTCTCAAAGTGCCGTCTTTCTGCCTCAAGGCCTTTGGTAACGCCCCATGAGAACAATGACCCAGTCACTCCTTGGAAGCCGCGTTGATCAGAGCATCATAGATAGTCAAGGCTTTCCCTATAACACCCTACACGTCGGAATAATTGCTCATTTCCTTATTTGCCACGCAATTATGACTAGCTACAGATGTAGTCATAGCTTTTAAAAATACATGTCTTGGAAGATTTAAATAAATGGTCACCATCCTGCTTAAAAATCTTTTGATAGTGCCCCATAAATTTCCACCAGGTTTCAAATTCTGAACACACAACTTCCTCGTGGTTGCCGCTGCCTACCTTTCTACCATCATCTCCCACCTCTCCCACGTATACATTTTATTTCCACCAAGCTGCTTACGGTCTCCCATGCTTCTGCATTTATGATACCTAGGATGTTCTCAGTCCTTCTGTCATCTAGCTAACTCGTACTCATCCTCCCATGTCAGTTCAGTCCCCAGGAATCTTTCAAAATCTACATCCTGATCTAGAAATCCCTTCTCTTTGCTGTCAATTACCTCTTACACACCTCTAAAGTAGTGCTTCTCACACTGCTGTACGGAAACTGCTAATTCACTTACCTGTCCTATACTCATCCAGAGCGGCTTCTTTCACTTGCCAATAAAAGAATAACTTGACCAAGAATTGATCTTAATATTTCTCAATGTCCTCAATAATAGAACTTTCTTAATTAACTAAGGGATTTATCATATGGTGCAGGCCTAAGAATAATTCACACTATTCAATTAAATTATTTATATGTAAAAGTTATTTCAGTTTTAAAATTAAAAAGTTATTTTAATTTTCCTATATGCATCCTTTAAATCCCAATGGAGCTTCTGTAAAGCTGCTTTTAGCTGCTGTCTTATGATTTGACCCCCCCAACCAGGAGCAAAAACACCACCCGACTGCAGAATTATTATATTACTCTGTATTTTGTGCTGTATTGTCTCCCTTATACCTCCAAACACCATAGTGGTTTTTTTTCATTTCAGCCCCCTCTATAATCATACTCTTTTCTACCACTTTTGCTAGTTTCTTGCTAATTCCTCCATAAGTCAAAATTAGTTGCAAGTGTCAAAAAAATATAGGCCAGACCATCATAAACAGGCAAACTAAAAAACAGGCATCATGATTTTCCTGGGACATGTAACTGAGTAATTCAGAGCACACAGCTAGATCCAGCTGTTGAAATGATGGCATCAGAATCTGCCTCTTTTCCTCTTTATTGATTTTACTCTCGGTCAGTCTTTATAATAAGAAGAGATGGCCCATCCACACCTCCGACCTTACACCAGCAAATTCCTAATAAACTGCCACATTCCTGAGAGTTGAAGCAAAAGTCCCAAGGAGAATCTAATTGGCCCAGTCTGAGTCACATGCTCATTCCTAAACCAATCACTGTGGCCAGTGGGATGCATTATTCTGTTTCCCTCTCTCTTTTTTCTTCTCCCCCAATATGTTCATCTGTTTTGTTTCTTNCCAATCACTGTGGCCAGTGGGATGCATTATTCTGTTTCCCTCTCTCTTTTTTCTTCTCCCCCCAATATGTTCATCTGTTTTGTTTCTTATTCCACATATGAGTGAAAACATATGGTATTTCTCTTTCTCTGACCGACCTACCTCACTTAGCATAATACACTCTAGCTCCATCCATGTTATTATAAATGGCAAGATTTCATTCTTTTTGATGGCTGAGCAATAGATTTCATTCTTTTTTATGGCTGAGCAATATTCTAATATATATATATAAATATGCNATGGCTGAGCAATAGATTTCATTCTTTTTTATGGCTGAGCAATATTCTAATATATATATATATATAAATATGTGTGATATAAAGATGTGAGATATATATATCTCACATATATCCATTATATATATATCTCATATATATCCATTCATCAGTCAATGGACATTTGGGCTCTCTCCATAGTTTGACTACTGTTAATAATGCTGCTATAACATTGAGGTGCATGTACCCCTTCGAATCTGTATTTTTGTATCCTTTAGGTAAATACCTAGTAGTACAATTGCTGGATTGTAGGGTAGCTCTATTTTTAACTTTCTGAGGAATTTCCACACTGTTCTCCAGAGTGGCTGCACCAGTTTGTATTCCCACCATCAGTGCAAGAGGGTTCCCCTTTCTCCAGAGATTTGTTATTCTGATTGGCTAGGCTGCTACATCAAGTGCCAACCCCTGAGTGAAAATAGGTAACCCCCATTCAAAGTACAGGGACAGGAAAAGTGAACTGGGGGAAATCAGAGGGGGAAACAAACCATGAAAGACTGTGAACTCCGAGAAACAAACTGAGGGTTTTAGAGGGGAGGGGGATGGGGGGATGGGTGAGCCTGGTGGTGGGTATTAAGGAGGGCACCTATTGCATGGAGCACTGGTTGTTGTACATAAACAATGAATCTTGGAGCACTGCTTCAAAAACTAATGATGTATTTTATGGTGACTAACATAACACAATAAAAAAAATAATTAATTAATTAAAAACCCAAAGAACAGGGACAGGATCCTCCAGAAGACAAAGGAATTCTATTATCAGAAAAAGGGAGAAAAGAAAAGCATTCTGGGCAGACCAAAACTAGAGACAGATCCTATGTCTCCCCTCCTTACAGTGTTTCAAAAAAAAGAAAGAAAGAAAAGCTTTCCCTAGTACCCTCAAAACATTTCTACCAAAGAGTTCCTAATAACAAGGGTCAGTCAGGATTACACACACACACACACACACACACACACACACACACACACACGGGGGTATCTATGCATGTGTGTGTATAAACGTACATATGTACGTACACGGGGTACATACATATATTTCTTGGTGAAGGCTCACTTCCTGGCTTGTAGGTGACCATCTTTTCCTGGAGTCCTTACACGGCAGACAGCAGGCAGAGCAAGCAAGCTCTTTAGTGGCTCATCTTATAAAGGCACTAATCCCACTTGTGAGGGCTCTCCCCTCATGACCTAATTACCTGCCAAAGACCCCACCTCCTAATACTATCACACTGAGGGTTAGGATTTCAACATATGAGTTGGGGTGAGGGGGTACACACACATTTGATCCATAACAGGATCACATTCTTTTTTACTTCCTCATTCAATTCTTCTCTCCCTGACACACCCAAGAGCTCAATAAATATGTGTGGAACAGATAAATGAATGAATTACATTTTAAATTTCTCAGTTGTTCCGTTGAATATGAATGATTGCTCTTTTTCTCTTTAAGTAGCTTCTACTACATTGAGTAAAATAGTAAAGAAAAAAATTCAAACAATGCAAAGCATCTAGCAATCTATAAAACAATTTTTCTATGTATAATAATATCAGTATTACAACAATTCATATATTCAAATTCTGGTCAGAATTCTCCCTTGCAATACAACTTGTAATTTAATTAACTTACAGATTTTTTGCATGGCACTGTGCTAGGTGCTTCTGATGTTTCAAGAGACTGACATAATGAGAAGGAAAGACTAATTCAGGTGTGATACCATTGTAGAGTGAAAGGCCTTCAAGCCAGAATTTAGGATTATTGTAATAGTCCAGGGCTGAAGGAGGATGGTGACAGTGAAATTGGAAAGAGAGAATGACTAAAAAGAAAGAGTGAGGGAAGAGCAGAGATTTGGATTAATCAATTGCTATGAAGAGAAAAATCCAACATTTGAAATGTCATGAAGAGAGAATGATGATACCTTAATGAGGCTGGAGAAAGACCTGTGGTGGGAGGTATTTTGATGAGTTAGTTTTATACTCATTAACTTCGAAGTTATAGAAACATCCAAGTCAGCAATGTCCATTAGATAGTTGATAATGCAGTAATGACACTTGGAAGTTGACTGGAGATTCAGAGTGGGACGTTGAGGTATGATGGGCATTAGCAAAATCCAGTTTCTTCCAAATCCTGAGCTGCGTATCCATGTGATTAGATGGTCATCTCCAGAGTATCCCACAAACAGAAGGGTCCTTTGGCCTAGGTTCTTCTGACTTTTACTTGAGTCACGTTCTACTTTCATAAACTGTAATAGATAAAAAAATTCAAGAAAAGTGTAGATATCATCTTCAAAACCACTATGCCTCCTCAGTTACCACTGTTTTTCATCTCCTGTTCACTAGAGGTACACCTTCCTCGGCAAGTCTACCTCAGCACACTTATGCCATTCATGCATAATCTCCATCTATATTCTAGTTTGAGGAAGTCCATTAAGTTAGATCAATAAATATTTATAAGGCATATAAGATGGTTTGGGAATTGTGTTCATACTGAGGAAAAAAAGATGTTTAAGATCTAATCTATGCTCTGAAGGAATGATTAAAACCTACTCTATGCTTTAAAGGAATTACGAGTCTGTTAAGAAGACATGCAAATAAGTAGGGAAGGACAATATGTGGAATAAAGGAAGAAGAGATTTATCCTGCTTATAGGGTTTAGGGAAAAGAGGTGCTCTTAAAAAAGAGGTGCCTATGAGGACACTTGGAGACTACCAGAAGGTGAGAAGAAGCAAGGCTCCCCAGGCAAGAAGATTATGTGGAAGGCTTGGAGACTATGAACCACATGGTCCATTAAGAGAAATGAAAGAGACTCCGTTGGCGACTGACTGGGACATACGATATGAGCCAGCTAATCACTGGAGGTGAGATTTAAGAATATGGACCAGAGTATGTGCCTGGGTGCCTCAGTTGGTTAAGCATCTGCCTTCAGCTCAGGTCATGATCCCAGGGTCCTGGGATCTCCCTCTCCCTCCGCCACTCGTGCTCATTCTCTCTCTCTCTCTCTCTCTCTCTCTCTCTCTCTCTCTCAAAAATAAATAAACAGGGCGCCTGGGTGGCTCAGTGGGTTAAAGCCGCTGCCTTCGGCTCAGGTCATGATCCCAGGGTCCTGGGATCGAGGCCCGCATCGGGCTCTCTGCTCGGCAGGGAGCCTGCTTCCTCCTCTCTCCTCTCTCTCTGCCTGCCTCTCTGCCTACTTGTAATCTCTCTCTCTGTGTCAAATGAATAAATAAAATCTTTAAAAAATAAATAAATAAATAAATAAATAAATAAATAAATAAACAAAATCTTTAAAGGAAGAAGAAGGAGGGGGAGGGGGAGGAGGAGGAGAAGGATGATCAGAAGTGGTAAACCTTGTTTGGTGATTTTTTTTATTTTAGTCACCAACTATGTACAGTTGAGCACTATCACAAGTAAATCTCACATCACTCAATAATATATACCCTTGGAGCACTAAAGGCTACTTCCAGTCACTGAAGGTTTTTGTGAACCTTCTGGTCACAAGCCACTGTCCCAGATTCAGTGTGTGGAATAAGAGTCGCTGTGATTTTCTTGTTGATCTAACCTGTTTCCCCTCCCAATCAAGAGTTCATTAGTTCTTATTCTATGTATCCTATACCCTTTAGACTCCTGTCATATATTGAGATTGTTTGACTGCATGTGACAGAAATCATTCCAGACTCGTTTAAAGCAAAAAGTTGAACTTATCTCATAAAGGTATAAGAATAGCTTACAGAAATTCAAAACAGAAATGCATCTTGGCCTTAAAAGAGGGTGGATCCAGGAACCAGAGAAACATCCAAAAGAATCTCTCCATCTCCTATTTCCACTTCCATCCGTATGTTGTAAACCGAAGAGGGAAGCTAAACAGGCATACTCTGCCTCTTGGGTGCATGTGATATGGAAGAAATGCCCACCACACAGTAAGGAAGCATTTAATGGCCCAACTCCCCAGTAAGAATACGTCTCTCCACCATTCTCAATTCCAAATCCTCAGGGAAGGGACTCAGGTCCAGTCCATGCTAAGCGCATACCCTTGGACCAATCTATGTGACCAGAGAGCAGGGTCACCTTATTAAAAATGTATTGTGGGCCCATCACTGTGGCCAATTGGCCCAGTTGAGGGGTTCACTTGAGCTGGGCAAATCCTCTAAGGTGGTGTCCACATAGGTCAGAAATCCTAACCTCACAGCCACTTGTACAACTAGTTCGGAGAAGACTCCTCAGGCTTTCCCCCACACAGATCCTTGACTGGCCTTCTCTTGGCTCTGGGGAATACCCTAATTTTCATGAGATGGGTTTCCCACACCAATCACCATAACCAACATTCTTTCTCTAGCCTTCCACCTGTTTTCTCCATTAACTCTGATCTTTACACTAGGTCTTTGAGCCTCATCCTACTTTTCCCTCACCTGCTCCAACACAGAAATCTCATCCTCCTATCATGAATCCACCCAATCGAGACAATGCATAGCTTTCATTCTAGATAATAGGTTAGGTGGTCATAGAAACCCTCATTTAAATCTTTTATATTCATTTTTTTCATCAACTCCACTAGTCTGAAACAGTCTTATGAGATAAATCTCAAGAAAGATTTGGAGGAAAGCAGTTTTTCAAATAAACTACAGGCAGTTCTCACTTTGCATGGTCGCAGGCTAACTCACCTCAGTGCATATCAAAACGTGTCCTCTCTTTTGCACAATTCCATGGTAACAATCTTCGTTATACTGAACCGTGTAAAATGATAACACACTTCCTTATGCACATAGTTCAGTTAACACAGTATCTTGCAAAGTGAGGACTACCTGTGTTCTAATTTGATTAATAGACTAGTAGACAAAAAATTATCCCATGTGGTCATACATCCAACACTCCAAGAGTTCTCCCGTTCTGTTCAGCTCCCTCCTCAAGACTTACAGTCTTTTCAGCATCAGAAATTAGAGAGATTGGTTGGTGCCAAAGCCAGAAAGTTTCCCAGGCTACCTTCCTGCTCATTTATCCTGTCAATTTTCATTGTTACTCTTATTGTTATCAAGTTTATGGGAGAAAAAGATGGCATCATATTAAGGCATAATTAGGATAATAAACGGGAGCCGTGGTTTGTTTTTGGACTGATTCCAGTTGGGTAACACACATAATCACCTCTAGCTGACTGCTTGATGATTATGACTTTGACAAAGTGGCATTATTTACTGCTAATGGATGAGATGATGATTTATTACTAATTACTCTCTTTTTCTACAATTTTTATATTATGTTAAATGAAGGATTACCATTGGGGTAATAAATATTCACCAGAAAAAACTGTCTAGCAGCAGAGTTCATGAAAGTAGACCCTGAACAGAGGAGTCGTTTTAATTATCCAGGACTAGGCATTAGAGGGAACTGTGGGCTTCTCTCCCACCTCTCCTGTGAGCTTCACTTTCCTTCCTTCAGTAGTTTCCCACGCCCCCTCCCAGGTCTTTCAAGTCATTCCATCCACCTGCTTAGTTTCAATCTGTCCATCTCCTGATAAGACATTCATGAAAACTTGGGCACAGGAGCTAAGTTGTAACACAAGCACCTTTGCTGGATTATTCTGGAGTTCAGGAGTCTTCTGGAAAAAAAAAAGAAGAAAGCAAAAAGCTTTCTAGATGCAAAACACTAACGAACTTAAGATCCATTCCTTTGCAGAAAAATGAGTGTGCAGAGAAAGTCAGTGTAACAGAAGTAGATATAATTAAATGTAAATGAGGAGTCCTAACTCTAATAAACAGTGGTGAGGGCACCTGGGTGGCTCAGTGGGTTAAGCCTCTGCCTTCCGCTCAGGTCATGATCTCAGGGTCCTGGGATCGATCCCCACATCAGACTCTCTGCTCAGCGGGGAGCCTGCTTCCCCCTCTCCCTCTGCCTGCCTCTCTGCCTACCTCTCTGCCTACTGGTGATCTCTCTCTCTCTCTGTCAAATAAATAAATAACATCTTTAAAAAATAAAAATAAATAGTGGTGAGACATCTGGAGCAGGGTAGGGGTGACATTAAGCAGTTAAACATGCCCCTTTGGGAAGAGGGACAGAAGTAGATTGGGGTGGTCTGCAATCAGGGTAGACCAAGTATAAGACTTGATGAGCTGACAAGAGAACTCGTGCTAATGTTGCAACGCAGGAAAGAACCGATAAACACAGCATTCATTGGTTGATTTTGAGTGCGAGTGTAGACAAAGGAACCAGAGATGACGCTAACCTGAGTGACAGACTAGACTGAAAGCCCTTTAAGGACAGGAACCATTTCTTTATAGTCTTTACAATGTCTAGCGCAATATCCAGAGCACAGAAAACACTCTGAAAATGTTTGTTGACTGATTTTTAGAGCATTGACTAAAGCAGTGAGGAGCGAAATTCTCTGCAAATCAATTAATAACTACTTTTTTTAAAGTTTGCAGACCACATTTGTAAAAAGATGCTATATCTTTATTATCAGGAAATGCAGTATCATCAACTTAAGCATTGTTCTTTTATTTCCCTCCCACTAGGGGTTTTCAGTATAGGCTAGAATTTCATATACTCCATAATTAGCACACACAGCAGTATCTGATTTTAATGTTGTACCTGTGATCAAATTTTATTGTTGAGGAAGTTGCTTTTGAGGTTGGTTTATGTTATTTTTTCTTGACTGAATTTGTAGACCTCTTATTGCAAAATGTGGTTTCTTATGGCATCTTTTAATATTATACCAACATTAGATTTATAATGCTTAATATACAAAGAGATGATGCACAAATATTAAACTGATTTGGTTTGGATTCTATTTTCAGATTATAAACATATGAATTGCTTTATTAAGTAACATTAGGTAAAATAAATTTAGTAATATTTTGAATATTATATATTTATGTGTCCTCACTGAGCTATCAGCAGAGGGAAACCCCCAACCCCCACCCCAATCCTTAGGATCCATTAGATAAGCCTATACTCCACCAGTGGACACAACACTGGACTCTCACCAATGCTACATGCTCTATAGATCTGAAGAAGTTATGTGTGACCTGGGTCCTGAAGGATGAGTAGAAATGAACCAGGCAGAGAAGAGGGGCAGGGTATCCTAGATAAAGAAAACTACTTTTCAAGGCAGAAAGTCTTATAAGAGAGCACTTAGGTAATGATGGAAAGGTCACAGTAGCAAGAGTGTATGGTAGAACTAAACCATACTAACTATTTGCATGGACGAATTTTAACCTATTGGTGTCTGGAGGCTCTGAGACTGTATTTGTCAGGATTCTCCAGAGAAACAGAACCAATAGGATACACATATCCTATACATAGGCCAGAGAACTGGAACTGGGTGTAAATCCCAGTTCTAGGGCAGACGACAAATGTCCCAGCTTGGCAGTCAGGCAGAAAAGAGAATTCTTCCTTCTTCCACTTTTTTGTTCTATTCAGGCTCTCTGTGGATTGGGTGAGGCCCATCCACACTCAGGAATACAATCTCCTTTACTCAGGCTACCAGTTCACATGCTAATCTCACCCAGAAACACCCTCACAGGCAAGCCCAGAAATAATGTTTAGCCAAATACCTAGACATGCCAGGGCCCAGTCACATTGACACATAACATTGACCATCACAGAGACTCACAAAGAAAATGAATATGACTATATCTTCACTTTAGAAAAATGGTACTGATACAATGTGAAGGGTAGAGATAAAAGGGAAGGATGCTGCAGAGACTATTTGGGAGTTAGCCTAGTGAGAAAGTCAGAGGTGAAGTGTCCAGGAAGGAGTAGATGGATCCAGGGGTAATTCTGGAATAAAACCAACATCACCTATTATTTATTAAACAGGTGACCCCAACATTCCTAATCTGACCCTAAGTATGTGTGTGTGAAAATTTTTGTATGAACTCAGTCCATTTTTTTCAACAGCTGCCCCACCAGGCTTTGTCTTCTAAAGAACTTTGGGCTAAATTGAGTAAAGAAAAAAGTGTACCATAAAAGAAGAGAAAAAGAACTCTTTGAGCACCTACTAAGTGTTGGCTTTAGGCTAAATATTCCCACTTATCCTCACAAAAGCCCTACAGAGGCATGTACTATTATTACCTTCTTTTTACAGATTGAGAAACTGATGACAGAGAAAATTAACAATCTGGACGAGGTCACACAGCTAATAAATGGCAGACCCCAAAAAAGTTCAAACTCAATGTTTTGGTGTTTGGTGAAAGAAATATTTTTTCCATCCTCTAATGTTGCTTCTCAGTAGAATAAAATACATCTTCATAAAACTCTACATCCATGTGAGTAATTTCATCAAAGAGAATTCAAAAGGTCTTTGAATTTCCACCCTGGAAATAATAGGGAAAGAAATTAAATAGTCATTCTAAAATTCTGAGTACACACAAACCTCGAATGCCTCAGGTTCCATTAGCAGCTTTAAAACTGGCTGGTGATGCAGCCATTAGAATTGTTTTGTGCTCGTTCATTTGTATTCCCCAGTAGTATTATTAATAGCAATAAAAATTACTCACAAACAAAATGCACCACTTGTGATGCATATTCACGTTTAGTCAGAAAAGGACTATTTTAAAAATTCCAAGCAATATAGGTACTTTTTTAAAAGCTTGCAGAAATGGATTTCTAATAGGATATAGATTTGGGTTTTTGTTGAATTAATATATTCCACCAGGTTCTTTCAGGAAGGTGCAATGAGGATTTAATGCAGCAGAAATGGTTGATTTTACTGGCTGAAAGATTGATCAGCACAATTGAATCCTAGTGATTATAGAGTGGTACCAACCTTCCTATATCACCTCTCCTTTATGGATTACAAAGACCCAGGACTAAAAGATCCTCTGCATTCATTTCATAAATATGTATTGACTGACTTATATGTGCCAGTCATGTTTTGTGCACTGGAAATATATACAGCAGTGAGCAGGATACTCAGGCATGGAGTTTACATGACACAGATGAAGAGTGGGAAGAAAAATGGACAATAACTAAGTAAACAAAGCATAGACAATTCCAGATAGTTCATTCATGCCATAAAGACAACTAAATCGGGTGCATGGTGGAGGACTATATTGGATAGGCAGGCAGGGACTCCTGAGAAGATGGTACTTGGACTGAGACTTGGGAATTAAAGATTACCTGGGAAAAGGCCTGGGGATAAAAGTTTCTAGGCAGAAGGAAGAGAACACAAAAATCCTAAGACAAGGGTGAGCTTGAGATCAGAAGAGCAAGAAGACCAGTGTGCCTGGAACATAGTCACAAAAGAGTGTGTAAGAGGTGGCTGGAGGGGTGGGCAGGGGAAAATCATGGGGGTGATTTAAACACTGTGTTGGGGGCGCTGACTGGCTGTCCCCCAAAGACGCATGCTTCCCTTTACAGAGCGAGGAGTTCTACCTGGAAGTGTCTCCCCTGGAAGCGTCTCCCTGCCAGAGACTACATTTCCAAGCCTCCCTAGCTTCCAGGTGGGGCCATATGATCAGTTCTCACCAATGGAACGTGAGGAGCATTGGAATGTGGTCTAACTAGTGCTACAGCAGTCAAGAAGTGGGTGTGCCTTCTCCACTCACTCATGCCCCACCTCCACACCCACCCTCGCCCCATCCCATCTACCTACTGGATGCAGAAGACTCTGAGGCAATTAGCAAATGTTAGGACCACAAGATGAGAAGCTAGGTCCTTGTATCATCATGTAGAGGAAAAGTGCTCAAAACCAGGATCACCTGCACTGAACTGTTAGCCAGGAGTAAATTAAAGTGATTTTATGTTAAGCCGCTGAAATTTTGAGTTTCATTTACCACCACAACTAGAATCACTTTAATTAATATACCATGACAAGGAGTTTGGATTTTACTCTAACTGCAAACAAATGCTACTGCAAGGTGTTAGAAAGAGGATGAAAGTGACCTGATTTATATATTTAAAGACCATTATGGCTGCTGTGTGGAGCCAAACATCAAGAGAGAACTGGGTAAACATAGAGGTTTCTATCTTAATGCAAGCAAGAATTAACAGAATTGGTGGTACCAGCAAAGGTTTAGAAGAATGGACAAACTTGAGATTCACTTTGGAGGTTGAGCCAAGGATTTTCTAGCTGACTGGATGTCAAGAGTGAGAGAAGGAAGAGTCATAGGAAGCTCCTAGCTTGTGACTTGGTCATATCCCATATCCTCTATTAGGATAGCCTGAGGAGTACATCTGTGGAAGACAGGCTGGGCTTTGTTTTGGCTGTGTTATTATATTCACTGTCCAGATGAGAAAACTAATTTCATATTTAGTAGTTATAAAAAATTTTTTAAAAATCAAGTACTTCTTTATTTATAGCATGTACTGTAAAGGAAGTTCTCAGTAACTTGTTTTACAACCAGTAAGAGGAAAGTGCCAGAACTACATTAAGTGTGAAATTAAAGGCACTGATTATTAAACTTTCCATTATTGAAAGTATAGCAAAATTAAATAATAAAATTAAAGGCTATGGATTATATGGTGAATGATGAAATTCTGACTAACAGGACAAATGTTAGTACAAGTGTTGACTTAGAAATTTTTTTTAAAAAAAGTAGCTACAGCATCACCTGGGTGGCTCAGTCAGTTAAGCTTCCAACTCGATCTCAGCTCAGGTCTTGAACTCAGGGTAGTGAGTTCAAGTCCCACATTGGGCTCCATGCGGGATGTGGAGCCTATTTAAAAATAAATGAATAAAAATAGTCAAAAAGCAGACACATTTTTAAGCTTGTCTTTGTCAGTTCTCACCAACATGAATGTATACTATGCAAATGTTGCAAACTATTAGAGGTCTGAAGGATTTTAAAACTTACTAAGTAAAATCTTCTCAAGTTAAAAATAAAACCACTTAGCCCCATAAAAATGCTTTGTCCAAGGTGATGAAACTATGAATCCAATCTCATCATTAGGACATTTTGTAACCTTGTTAGAAACTAGTAGTATCTCTAAAGTCAAGAATCACAGTCCATATGTTTTACTGTGTAGTAGGTTTTCTCAACCAAATAATATTTCAATGAAATAACTGTTCAGCTGAAAGAGGAATCTATATATAAAGAATACTGAATTCAAATATCGGTCAACAAATTTAAACCCTATTTTTTGTCTATCTAATTCCTGTTTCCTTAATCATATGATTTGAATTTGGTAATAATATGCGTGATATTACACTAAGAAAACAAATATCTGGGCTTTCAAAGTGCCTTATTTTATCTATAAGAACAATATAGAAGAATCTGGAATAAACACTGAGAGAATGTATACTCGTCCTTTATTTTTCATTAGAGAAACATAAGACTTCTAGCGTCAAAAATTGTTCCTTGTGTCATAACATGGTGTTAATTGGAACTTCACCCCATATTCCAAAGACCCTCTCTATCCAAGACTACCTAAAGACTATTTAAGAGGTAGTCAAAGCCCTTTGGCCCATCACCCACAGCCTGCTGGCATAAAAGAGAAAGATTCTCTTTTCTGTAAGATTTAATTTATTCAGAGAGAAAGAGAAAGCAGGAGAAGGGACAGGGAGAGGGAAAGGAAGTCTCTAGCAGAGTCTTCACTGAGCATGGAGCCCAACGTGGGGCTCAAACCCACGACCCTGAGATCATGACTTGAGCAGAAACCAAGAATCAGATGCTCAACCAACTGAGCCACACAGGCACCCAAAAGAGAGAGATTCTTTATAGAACTTCGTGGGAGTCAATTTTCCCATCCCTGACCCATAGAGAAGGAAATGGGGGTGCTTTGTCTCTTCCTCTACCCCCTGCTACACAAAACACCCTGCTTACCAGAAGGGGCTTCAACACAACCACTTGCATACAGAAGATGCACATCTTAGGGAATGGGGCAAAAAAAAAAGTTTTTAAAAGAACCTAAACTATCTTTCAAGACACCATCTATCCCTGGAGAATAAGCAAACTGAGAAGCAAGGTTCTCTTCGACCAGCCGGCAGCAGGATAAAGATAACTTGAACCATGTGAATACCACAGAGGGGAGCCAGGCTGGCACCATCTTGACAGGGTTCGGCCTATAGGGCACTGGGGACCCAACAAAAGAAAGCTCAGTGGGGTATAGAGCCAGAGCAAAGAATTGAGAGGATGTCATAAGAGGTCAGCCAAAGAATACATTCCCCATGCAGGACAAAGATCCCACAAACATTCCTGTGTGAAACCCAGTTTTGGGTCTTCTGCCACACAGAGAACAATGGCACCAATTATACCAGTAGCAGCTAAGTTGGCAACTGTCACCATCTATCTTTCCTCCCTAGTTAGCACCCCAACTCTGTAAGAGTCCAGAAGCAGCAGCCTTCTGAACTGGAGACTGGGAATGAAGGAAGAAAGTAGAGAAGGAGAAGGAGACCCAGCCATGTCTCACTGCCCAACTACCGCACTGAGAGATCGTGTCTTCTCTGAGCAGTGGGGGCGGGGGGGAGACGGCACTAACAGGGAGTGTTGGGGAAGGAGTTTCGATTAGATGAGGGACTGAGGTTTTTATATTGGATTGGGCTGTGCTATTTAATACTTGAAGACAAGCCTATTGGTTAACACTTTGACGAAAAAGCAGTCAGATCAGTCCAAGTTGTCACCAAGGAGGCCAAGAAGGAAAATCTGACCAAATACAATTAAGAACAGTCATGGCAGAAAAATAAATGTTGTCTCTTGGTTAAACTCTACCAACTTTAGCACATTTAATATACCAGTTAAAAGTAGTAACAAGAAAGCCACAAACATGATGCTGAGTTAAATATAAGGAATATATCCAGTTACAGTCCATGCATCTAAGATTCCTTTCCAGTCAAGTCCAGTTTTGATATACCTGCAATGGGGGGAATGAGCTTATAAGAGGCCTAAGAATTGCTTATAAGCCATTTAAATATTAATTATAAAAAATGTATTTGAGGGATGTTTTTATGGGAGAGCAAACTCCTGCAAATGAAGAAAGATCAGGAAACTGATGTTACCAGGGAGGCATTTTTATTAGCCATCGTCAATGTGGCAAGTGGTAGTTAGAGACAAATGAAGAATTAGAAGATATGGTTCCTATTCTTGGAATCAGCAGGATGAAATAAAACACTAGAGAAGAGAATAATACAGCAAAGTAAGTATAATCAAGTACTGTAATAAGAGTGAGAAACTATCCTCGCAGACAAAAATGCACACACATGAAGGTAGAAGCCCAGTGAAAAGGATTTGCATGATGACAAGAGGAGAAGCAGACCATCCAGACAGATAGAGGATCTTGAAAATGCTTTCCTGATGCAGACGATAAAAAGCTCAGCTACAAAACTCAGATCCATGGGAGTCAATGGAGATTTCCATTATATGGGCATCTGTTGGCAGTCTCGTTATAGAAAAAAAATGAGCACATAAGAAATTGTTAAGTGGCCTTGCTGAGAATTTTACTGCTGGGAAAGATACCATTGGGAAATGGTTAGGAGGGATTTTTTTTTCTTTTTTTCTGATCCAAAAGGAAAAGTCAGTTGGCAATCTAAACCTGTCAAGATGTTTAAGGAAAGTGGCAATGGTATGATGGTATTTTAGACCTCTAAATAAAGGAAATAAATGGAGGTAGCCTGGACTTTAAGAAAATAACTGTGCCTAAAGCTGCATTAATGAAATAATGAAGACTAAAATGCAACCCCATCAGAGGAACTATGGAGAATTTAGCTGACAATTGGATTTCTTAGAATTCAAGTTTGATGAGGATAAGGAGCTCTTTGTCTCTGAAACTCCAGCGGGAACTTTGCTTTCCACAATGACAGATGGCCTTGGATTTGAGTTTACCTATAAGACAATTTCTTGGTCTGGATTTCTTTTTGAACTACCTTTGTGATTCCAAGAAGACATTTCAGGATGTGTGGGTGGGTTTAGTGGTATAAATGGTGCATCTTTGGGGAGAAGCCTTTCTGCCTAATTTCCAGAAGTGCTGGTCATCATATAATTACCCTGCTGCCTACTTGTTGCATTTTGGACATGCTGTCCATAGTCAGGACACATTCCAAGAAATTCTCCCATTCTTTGGGTATGACAAATCATTTGAAAGAGAGGAAGAGAACACTCTGAACATGAGGGAAGTCTGTTCAGGTTAGATTTTTGACAGTTAGTGTATGTTAAATTATGCTGACCCAGATATTCTGACTTCAACTGTTTTCCATATCCACTAGAAAATCCTGATATCAGCAAGCATGTGGCTTGGCAAACTAGGAATATGAACCTGAGGTCTCATCAGGGTTCTTTATCACTTCAACATGGTTCAGCTATAGTTTGTAATGCTGTACTATTCTCCACTTTGGGTGGGATCATTATTGGTACTTTCCCTTATAGCAGATGGAAGTGACACCTACATGTGGGGTAAGACCATCTCTGCCTTGATTTTTTTTATCTGGCAATTTTCAGTGAGAAAGGCGATACTCTTTGACATGCAAAGGGGCAGGGCTGAGGTCTAAAGCATAGCTCTGAGTCCAATTATTTTCTGAAGAAAATAACGCTGTACTTTGGCAAAACGAGTTAGTTGCCCTTTTTACCACAAGATGTAAGCTGTAGATTATAATGGACCTCTGAACTGTTCAAACCAAAATTATAACTTCTGATTAAGTAGTATGGCCTGGCTGACTGAATCACCAATGTGGAAATCCATCCCTGAAGAATGTGGAGCCCAAGATGACATTGGTCACCATTGTTTATGAAGACACTGTGATTTTTTTTGTCTTTTCATTTAACCCTTTAGTGACCAAACTCTCCTCCAAATTCTGCAGCAAAAGCTCAATCAAAGCAAACGAGGAAGTGTGACCAGAATCAGGATACAACAAATAAGTTCTGGGAAACAATAAGCAGTGTTCATGGATTCCTTCCACAAATGTTCATGAGTGTGTACCATGTGCCAGGCACTGGGAAAAGACCAGTGAATCACACCCATGAGACTTGTGTCTGATGTGTCCAGAACTAACGTGCACTGTCCCAATGTTAGAAAGATGCCTGCACATCTGCACTTCCACTGTAATGAAAATTAATAAATGAATTGCTTAGGATGTTTTTTGTTGTAAGTAGTAGAAAACCCACTTCATACTCCCATTAACAATAAAGTTAGTTTATTGGCTCACATATTTGAAGAGCTCAGAAATTATATAGACTTTGGGGATAGTTTCATTAGGGCTCTGACTCCAACTTCAGTATTCTCTTGACCCTTCCTTCCTCCACGTGTCAGCTTTATTTTCAAGGTTGGTGACATGATGGTTAATTTTATGTGTCAACCTAACTGGCCACCAGGTGCCCAGATGAAACATTATTCCTGAGTGCATCTGTGAGGTTGTCCCTCATTAAGAGTTAGCATTTGAATCAGTGGACTTAGTAAAGTAGATTGCTCTTTCCCACAAGTGTGGGCACCAGCCAATCCACTGAGGGCCTGAATAGAGCAAAAGGCAAAGGAAGGAGGAATTTAACTCTTTCTGCTTCACTACTTGAGCTTGGATATTTCATCTCATCTTCTCCTGTCCTGAGAGAACACTGGCTCCTCTGGTTCTCCAGCCTTCGGGCTTAGACTGAATCATATACTACCGGCTTTTCTGGGTCTACAGCTTGGAGATTTCTCAGCCTCCAAAAATCTCATGAGCCAATTCCTATTAATTAATTAATTAATTATGCACAGATTTTACATATATAAACATATACAAATTCTTTCCATATATGTTTTATAGTAACATTGCTATATACTTACACATATCTTCTATTGGTAATGTTTCTCTGGAGAACTCTGACTAAAACAGTGACAAAATGGAAACTATAATTTCGGGTTCACATTTCCATACCAGGTCATCCATAAAAGGACAGAGAACCTTCCAAACAATGTTCTAAAGTCATAGGCCCTCCTCTGAATCAATCACAACAGACAAAAGGCTGATTGATTTAGGCCAATCAGGGTCCATGCCTGAACCTGGCAGTAGAGGTAATCCCAGCCAACCACAAAGCTTCTCTCCCACTGGTAGAATGAATACATGCTAAGGGAGAACCTCTGAAGTGAACCTGAACATTCCTCTCCAGTAGCCAGTATTAGGAACACAAGATTTACCAAATGCTTCCTCTTTAGGCAGAGAACTGGTAAGTTGCAGATAAAGCATATACTCATCTCTGTTCACAGAAATCTCAGAATATGCAGCAGAGTTGAGGTGAATTAACTATTTCTTAATAACATTTCCCTAGACATTCTGTAAAAGGTAAAAGTTATAATGTCTGCTTCTGAGAACCTTAAAGCGTTTTTCAAGCTCATGACCCCCTCTTAATGAGATCCTGTCCCTCATTCACAGGCCTCAATATTTGAACAAAGTGACCTTGGAAAGTTGGTCACAGGTGGCTGGTTTAAACAAGGGTACCTAATCCAAAAGCTGCAATCTATTGACTGTCCTATAAGAAGGTCTAGCACAATTGCTCAGTGTGACAGACATTCTCTATACTGGATAGTGACTAACTGACCCAGTCAGATCCTTACAGGGAGTTTGGATATAAGACCCAGATGTTAAGAAGTATAAAGAAATATGACCTTCCTTGCAAGCTAACAGTTTAGCCTGGCATACTTTTACAGATGTGGCAGAAGACACGGAACACCTGAGTCAGAGACAAAGATTTATTACCCACAGCACAGCAAGCACATGAGCTTCATGTCTGCCCTGGTTCTCCTGGCCCGCCCCCCACCCAAGTCCCAAAAGGGTGACACGTGATGCAGTTTGGATCACAGCTGAGGAAATCAGACTTGGGAAACTTAAGTCTTTTATACTGAGTTACTAATGAACCTGCCCTATCTTTGTCCCTGAGAGAGACATTACTATACTGAACAGCAGAATGCATAAATGCAAGAGACCATGGAGAATTGTCTCCCAACAACAACATCCAATAGAAAGTTGTAGAAACTGAGAGATACACAAAGCATGGGCACCAAGTACTAACATGAGGCAGCAGAAACCACAGGTAGAAAGAAAAGAGGAATGAAAACTCTTTCATAGCAACAAGAGAATTAAGTAAGAAAAGGCACAGCATCTTCATGGACTGGAAGCTTTGTGATATTGATAAATATGAACTAGAATCATATTCCCTCACCAAAGTAGAATCATGCAGTATTTGTATAGAAGCTACCAGTGAGTGTGGGCAACAACCAGTCCTGAGGACCACTCTGTTTGAGAGTGGAAATTTCTCACACGGCCCGCTAAGGTACCCCTCATCATAGTTCAGTAAGTCAAGCTAGAATCTCTGGCTCTGTCAGAATTGCTGGTTTCGTGGGAGATTGTGTCATGTAGATGTGGGCTAAATATGGCAGGTGATTCACTTCAGAAAGTTAAGCTCTGGAAAACCATCTCTATCACAGTGGCCATTTTCTGTTAAAGAAATTGATTTTGTGCTGGTTTTAGCTTCCTGCACTTTATCTCTTACTTTGTATCTTAATCCAACTCTTTTCTCTTGACAAGAAGTGTTTATTGTTATTTGTCAGTAGCAATAATAGCCAGGTGATTCTAGATATATCCTTGTTAAAGTCAATACAATTATCTCCAAGGGGAGTACATATTTATTTTAGACACTAACTTGGCCCCTGTTTTGTATTTGTCTAGTTACAGTTAGTTTATTGTACTTTATCTTCAAAAACAAAATATCTCACATTTTTCACATTGTGTATACACTCGAAGCAAGCATCTTAAGTTGCTACTACCTCTTATTTATATTAAGTATTTTATTCATTTCCACAACAACAATAATAAAAAAATACTTCCTGTTCATTGATAATTAGATGTTTTGCTTCATTTGGATTTCCTCCAAAGTCTTCTGTTCAGATTCAGCTCTTATAATTAATTATCCTCTTGCTGAACAACTGAAAACTGAAGTCTGACCAAAGTACATCTTATCCCACACAGATGTCCTAGTTACTCCACAAAAGGTTAATTAATCATAAGAGGTTCTTTAGAGCAGGAGGCGCTGGAAGAAATTCAGACCCAGTTTCTGGCAACATAGAAAAACCGCCATCATGCCCATTGCTATTGAGCTCACACTGAGAGAATCATTTCAATGGAACAAAAATTCAACTGCGCAAATTAGCTGGTGGATATAATATCATGCCTTAGATAATAGAGCATGCCACTTCCCAGTCACTGATGATTCAGAATCCCAGACTGCCTGGAAGGGAAGGTCAGCCCTGTTTATCCTTGTTGAACAGAGGTGCCTGAAACTCCTGAATCACAACAATGGCAAAGCAGTCTTCATTGTTCCTCTCTCTTTGGCTGGGTGCCATTTCATTATATGAATGAGCCCTCCTCTCCAGCCAAAACAGTCTACACACAGTCTTCCAAATACACCTTCCACTTTTTCAACCTGTGGTTTTAGTCATGCGAATCCTTCCAAGTCCAGGAATAGCCTTGCCTTCTTCCCCTGTCTAACCATAGCTGTAATTCAGTCAAGAGCCAGTTCAAATACCTCCTCCTCATAAACCTGTCCCTAGGACATTCTAACCCACAGGAAGTGCTTCCTCTTTTGACAAAGGGGCAGCTGTGGTACGGTAGAAGGAACAATGTCCTGGGCAAGAGAAAATATATGCAATATGGGTTCCATTATGTGTATAGCTTTAAGCAACTTGTTTTACTCCTGTGACCCTATGCCTCTGCTCAATAAAACAGGAAGAATAACAACTATTCTATATGCTTTCTCATGAAAATTAAATAGAAAAAAGTATATGAAAATGTTTGTCATGTGCTGCTCAGCACATATTTCTTGCCTTACTTGATCATTGACCATTCTTACATTTTTTTTAACTCAGACTTTTTAAATTTTATTTTATTATTATTTGCCCCAGGGGTACAGGTCTGTGAATCATCAGACTTACACCTTTCACAGTGCTCACCATAGCAAAAACCCTCCCCAATATCCATAACCCATCCACCCTATCCCTACCCTCCCACCCCCCAGTAACCCTCAGTTTGTTTTTCATTTTTTGTGTATTTTTCTGCCCTTTAACAAAAGATGTGACAGAATGTCACTGGGTAGTCCTTAAGGTAGTAGTCATCTTCAAAGTAGGCAACCTTAGGAGAATAGGAAGATGGTTCTGTTTTTCCAGGAACATGGATGTCATAAACTGTGTGTTTTAAAGAAATATGAGAAGACATTTCCAGACTTTGGGAAGGAAACTATTGGGAGAGCAGAAAAGGAAAAGAGGTCAGGACTCTGAGACCAGGAATCTGGACCCATCATGTCCAAGCATTGAAGGACCCATTTGTGGTACTGGATGTAGCTGCAAATTGAACAGGAAGAGACTGCACTACAATGACTCAGGCTGCCAGACAGAGGATCCATAAGAGAGAAGCCGGATTCTGGCTCCCCTCACCCAGGTCAGGTGTGCCTTTGCCACTAGCATCCTCTCTGGACAATGAGAGAGGCTGCATATGGTTTTCTAGGTCCCCTGGGAGTCGGAAAAAAGGGCCCCATGTTCTATAGATAGAAGAGAAGTGATGCTCTGGTAGCAGCTATAAATTCTCTCATTGTGTCTCATAACGATAAGTATGCTTTTTCTCCCTAACTAGACTCTAAGCTCCTGGGGACCAGAAACTTGTTTTACTTTTTTTTATATTTTCTTTAGGGCCTGACCCAGGGTACAGTGTGCACTCAGTAGAGTCAAGTTTGCTTCCATGGGCCTCATTAGATGAGCCATTTTTCTCCTTCCCTCTGTCTCCCATCCCTTGTTTATTGTTTATTCGTGGCTTAAACCATATTAAAGTGGATTCTAAATCAATGTTGAAGGTCCTAGATGGCTGATGTTTTCCCCTTGCTGAATGATTCACTCCATTTCTCTTGGAAGCCCCCACTGAAACAGAGAATGAATGAGCTCAAAGCAAGGAGAGAGGGCAAAGGAAGCAAGAAAAAGGCTGCAGTATGGGGCTCTGCCATGAGAGCAAAATGTGTGACTTGTCTTTCAATAAGATCCTGTGAGCAAGATGGCAATTCTAGTTCACTGCGACAGCAAGGAGGCAATATTGCTTCTGGAGAGAGTCAGATCTTCCTGGCCTCCTTGCCTACCATGCTTATTTAGTTCTCATGTGGAAGTCCGTCTTGAATGCAAGTATAGGGAAGATTTCCTTCCTGTCCAAGATGTCAACCTATAAAACACATTGATTGAAATAAATAACAATTTGCATTCGAAGCACATTTATTCAAGGGTTCAAATCTTTTTGAAATCCTCACTCTTCAGAGATAACAAGGTACTTATCAATTATCTTCATTTTAAAGATGCCAAAACTGAGTCAGTAAAGTCAAATATCAAGTTCAGCCGAATAGAATTGGAACCCAATTCCATCCTTCTTATATATATAATTATTATAATTATTATCATTCAAAGACATTTCTGATGCTAACACAGCCCACTGTGCAGAAATCAGCCAGCACCTGAAATGCAGCCAGGGAGACAATGTTTAATAAAAAATAATTCTGAGACCACAGCATTCCCAGTTTTTGAAAGCCTTAAAATAAATCCCAAATTTATTCATAATGGAAATAAATCACAGAATCCAAGGTACAAAATTATTTCCACAGCTGCTCCAATAAACATCAGAAAAGGCCTTGCCAACTTCTGACTATTCAGGCTACTGTTGCACAAAAGAGGAGGTTTTTAAAATAAATAAATAAATAAATAACCCTTTCCGGTCCTCATGAAAAGCTAATAAGCAGGCATTGTCAGGTTCTAAAAAGAACATGTTCAATTTCAAGTCTTCTCCAAACCTCCTGGTTATATTTACTCATTTTCTCGATTAGCAGGTGTTTGAAGCCCTGAGAAATGTTCTCACTGCTTTAATATTAAAGTCAATGACACATATACAGATATAGAGATAGAGATCAAAAGAGGTATAGAAACAGGTATGTATCTTGTCTATCTCCCTAACTAGATTGCAAGGCTGTTCATGAATCCTCACTGGAGTGAGAGTGTTCCTGTCATCTCCCAGGTAGATAACTGCTATGGTTTGCTCGTGGATAGGCCTTCAGAAATGCATGTTGACTGATGACTCAATGTAGATACCCAAGCTACTTCTAAATGGGTGGAAGAGTAAGAGTGAGCTCAAGAAATCATCCCATGTCATTTTCCTTCCAATTGTAACAAACAAACAAACAAACAAACAAACAAAAACCAGTGCTCTAAATTATAGAGGCGATAACAAGAGCTATGGTTTCCAGGGGAAGAAGGTATGGTGGGGAGGGAGGGGTGTGGGGATTACGCACAGGAGGATTTTTAGGTGATGCTTACACGACGTAGGGATTAGGGGTGCAAACCTCCCACACAGATGAAAACCCATGTATAATTTTGACTCCCTAAAATCTTAACTACCAGTAGTCTACTGTTGACCAGAAACTTTATCGATAATATAAACAATTAACACATATTTTATATGTTCTATGCATTATATACTGTATCCTCACAATATAGTAAGCTAGAGAGAAGAAAATGTTATTATGAAAATCACAAGGAAAATATATCTATGGTACTGTATTTGTCAAAAAAAAAAAAGTCTATGTTTAAGTGGACCTGTGCAGTTCAAACCTATGCTGTTCAAGGGTCAAATGTATAATGATGGTACAGGTCATGGTACATTTTCCCAAACCACAGAATGTGCAACACCAAGAGTGAACCCTGTGTAAACTATGGACTCTGGGTGACAACGACGTGTGAATGTACATTTTCAATTCTAACAAGTGCACCACTCTAGTGCGGGATGTTGATCATGGAGGAGACGTGTATGTGTGGGGCCAGGGGGTACATGGAAATTCTCTGTATGTTCCTCTCGATTTTGCTATCAGCCTAAAATCACTCTTTTAAAAAATGGCCTTTTCTTTTTTTAAAGATTGTTTTTTATTTATTTGAGAGAGGAAGAGCACATGCAGGGGAGAGAGAGAAGCAGGCTCCCCGCTGAGCAGGGAGCCCAATGCAGGGCTGGACCCTAGGACCCTGAGATCATGACTTGAGCCAAAGGGAGCAACTTAACCAACTGAGCCACACAGGTGCCCCTGGCTTTTTCTTTTTTTTAAGTGCTCCTTCCTAATTCTATGCAAAGGTAGAATGGCAACTCCGTGGGCCACAGTGGTATATGTTGGAGGTTTCCACTCAAAGATTTTAAGTGACAGAATTACAGCTATATTGGATACCAGAGAAATCTGGGTGCAAGGACTAATTCTCTTACCAGATGGGTGTACTTGAGCAAGTTAACTAAATCTCTCTAATCCTTGCCTTCCTCATCTGTAAAATAGGTGGAACAACAGCTTTGTTGTTAAACAAACAACATCAAATGAAGATTAAATATCATCACTCACTCAAAGCGTGCTGACAGGAAGTGAGCCTTCAATTAACGTGAGTTTCTTGGTCTTTCTGACTCCTCTCCCAAGGCACAGTTTCCCCATAAAAGTGGGGTAGGTAAATCACTGAACGACTCCCCTTTCTCACCATCACTGTATTTCTCAACTTCTAAAAATCCACATGTCCCTTGATCATACAAAGTTGATCTTTCCCAACCTCCCAGTTGAGTTTTATAGCTTGACCAACCCCCCAAGACGGGCTGGAAAATTGAAAAGGCAAAGAGGACACGAATATTCCCCAAACGTCTCTCCGAACCACAGAGAGCGCCATGGACAAGCCCACATGTCTGCGTGTGGATGAGTGTGGGTATGTTGTAGAGTGAAATTTTCATTTGCTGCTCTCAGGTTACTTAGTCCCTGCCATAAGAATTCAATTATTCCCAGAAGTCAGAGACAAGTCAAGTCAGCTGTTTTGCTTAAAGGAGCAAGACACAACTTAAAGCCCCAAACAGAAAACTTGGGAAAGAAGAAATTGTTTGGGTGGCTAAACAGTCACTGACATTCTTGCCAGCAACCCAAGGTGGGCTATCACCACCTGGTTGTTTTCCAAAAAAAATGCAAGTGACACATCTCTTGGCTTTGTGATTGATCAGTAAGCCAACATGCTCTGTGCCTGCTAAGCCTCTGCACTGGACGATGTGGAACCAGGGAGGAAGGAAGGGAGGGAGAAGGACTGGGAGGAAGTGAAACAGGTATTTGTTAGACTTCCTTTTCTTCTTATTTCTTCTTATTCTGTCCGCATCCTGGCAAGAATCTGCCAGACTTGTTCAAATGCATTACCCAATTTGTACCATTTGTCAGACAAAGGGAGCTTTGGGGTATCTGTGGCATGGTGCAGGTTAAGCAATGGCCAGAAAAAATATCCACGATTATCTGATAGTCAGTAACAGAAAGAAGGGAGCCGGCAGTGGGTATAGAACACCTCCAAAGGAGTCTAAGTGTGAACTGTCAGAGAGACTTTGAAAAAAAAGTTGTTGTTTTTTTTTAAGGAAAAGAAAAAAATGTGATATGAAAAATAATTTTAATATATGTCAAGAAATGGAGACCTCTATGACCTACCAGCAACTGTATGTCCTGGTTACCTCTTATCCTATTCTGCAATTTCATTTTCTTGGTATAAGCTACATTCTTCTAAATTGGTTTGGTCCAATGCCAATCAACATATACACACATATATAGCCATATTCAAAGAGACTAAATAAGCTTTTCAGTCATAAAATCTGGGCAACAGTAGATATCAGACATCTCAGGGTAACCTTCTAAGATTTGCAGCTTTTCTCTTCCTGACACATACCATTTAACACACATAGGTCATTGTCTGGCAAAGAAAGCAGAGATCAGCAACTCCCTTATCTGAAGAACTCACAGGCATTCATTTCCAACAAAGCTAACCTATCGTCAAGTGTGGCATCACAATACACCCAGACACCCACAGCAGTGTGCACCTATAACACACACACACACACACACCCCTGCAATTCTGCTCTACCAGCCTGTAGTCCTTCCTGCCTGGGTCTGGGAGAAACAGACTAAACATGCTCACCCACATTTACATTTTCTGTACAACAATCTGATTAGAACCAGTCTCACTTTTCATTCTGTTCTTTGAGCCATCTTCCAAAAAGAAAATCCACTTGTACAAGGCAAGCGTGGAGCAACATCTATAAATAGATACTGGGGCTCAATGAACTCTTTGTCTTTGACCTGATTAAAGGCAGCAAAATTGGGAAACAGAGTGGTTCCCTCTTTTAACCGTGTCTGGTTGTCATCTCTCCGTGTTCACTGCTAAGGATACAAGACAAACCAGACAGACCCAGTGTCGCTCTCATCGAATTTACAGAGCAGTGGCACAAACAAACAAGTCAAAAGGCAATTTCAGGACAGTGTGATAAGCACTGAAAGAGGAGTAAGTAAAGGATGCCGCTGGAGTGCAAATGGGACGGTCTACCCTGGGAGGCGATTAGGAGTCAGCCTGAGGAAGGACTGGAAAGAGAGATCATGGTCAGCAAGGAGAGCCCAGCAGGAGTCCCAGGGATCTCTGGGCCTGGTGTGTATGAATTCCACAGGCATCTGCTGACCTGTAGGGCTGATCAGATCATAGAGACCTTCTAAGCTATGATAAAGGCTCCATGGAGAGTCTGAGCGGTACTTTAAGCAGGCAAGTGACATGATCAGATTGGCTGCTTAGAAGGAGCACTTCAGCTGCCATGGGAAGAATGCACTGGAGAGCCATACAGTCAGAAATGGGGAGAGCCGTTGGAAGCAGGGGCAGCAGCCCAAGGGAGGGCCCACAGTGGCCTGCCTCACAGACCAGGCCGAGAACCCAAGACAAGTGGACAGATTCGAGAGTCAACTCTACTTCCATTAAAAAATTTTTTTAATAATTAAAAAAATAATTTACAAAGAAACAGAAAGAGATAAGGGGGAAGCTGAATCCCTACCTTCCTTCAAAGAGGTGAATGCCTACAATGTGCTGTAGGGGGGACAGAGAGGCAAGACATTTGGCCAAATATTCTTCAAATACAAATTATCATTTCCTATTTCCTCTTAGAAAATCACCACGTCTCACTCATCTTCTTCACTGAAATTCTTGGTAATTGGAAGAAATATGGACTCTGTCATTACTTTGAACACAGAGCAGTCACACAGCTCTCCTGGCCAATAGCAAATCCTTTCATAATCCTCCGGCGGATACTTTCCACCAGCCCTGCACAGCTACGGTTTCACTCCTGGCACTTGTTCACTATTCCACTTTCTCAAAGCGAATGAGTGAGCAAATGGCAATCAATGTTCCCAATAAAAGTTTTAGGAGATAATTACAGTGATGGGAAATGTAGTCATTACAATAGTCATGCTGGGTTTGTTGTGATGCTACTAATCACACCAAGTTTTCTGATTTCATGTAAATTGCAGGTACCTTTACTCCTGTAGGAATCTCTATTAATAGATAATATCATTATGCTAATAGCTGCTTAAAGTATAATTTAAGAATTTCAAGTGATCTAAGCCAGATATTTTAAAACACTATAATAACCTAACAGATATGAGCCAAAAAATAAATTTTATCACATTTAAGGAAATTATTTTTAAAGAGAGACACCTGCATTTTACCCATTTAAAAAAAAGTTATACTACTTGGAGCTAAGTGAGGAAATGTATGTGTGTTTTTTCAATTACTCAACAAAATAGGAAGTCCAAATGTTCTGCTACCTGAGCTTCCGTTTATTGCTAATCCATGAGTGTTTATACACACACACTATAATTGCAGAATAGGCATGGTATTCTGCCATTTATTCCTTTATCCGATGAACATTTATTAAGCACCTACCTTATGCCCAACACTATGCTAGGCACTTCGCATCCAAGAAAAGAATAGAACATACTTACAGGCCAGAAGGGGCAACTTACATTCAAATATGTATGATATTGACATAGGTGCCAAATAGAGACAGGAACAAGGCACTACAAGGCTATAAAGATGTTCTCAACTTGATCATGGAGGGTCTCCCAGATCTTAGAAAGTCAAGAGTTTTGCAGACAAATTCAAACACTAGAGGGATAATCCAAGAAGAGAAGACTGTCCAAGGATACAGAGGTCCAAAAGGGAACTGTGTGAACTAGGAGTTATAAGGCTAGAGTTCAAGGCCCATTAGGGAAGGGTTAAGAGAAGACTGAAAAGGGCTTAGTGTGCCATACCAGGCCATTGGAGCAGGGAAGAAGTGTAGATAGATTATCTTTGACTTGCTCTTTAGAAAAAGAGAATCTATGCCTATGATACCATTTATGTATTTCGCCTATTACAGTTAACTGTATGGTGACCATGTTGTCCAAATCCTGACATGGGGTAGACCATTGGAAAATTAGATTCTTCTTAGAAATTCAGGAAATTCTCCCTTCCCTCTCCCCCCACCTCCCACTTTGCTAACTCAGACTCATCCTTTAGGCTTCGACTTTAGCATTACTTCCTTAAGAAGTACTCCTTGACCCCTCTAATTACTCAATTGACCCCACATTTGTGCCTAGCCATGATGGGAGTATGTTGTCTCCTGCACGGGGTCATGTGCAGGCTGCTGAAAAATATCCTTACCTTTCTCTACTCTTTATATATTCAAGTGAAAACATACATACACATAAAGTGTTGAAATTCTCAATACTTCCTAAGGGCTTGGTCAGTGTTATCTGGAAGACTCAGTTAATTATCTGGCTTACAGTTTAATGGGAAAGAATTTATCCAATTAACTCTAGCTTCACAGTCCTCACTTAAAATCAGGCACAGAGGAACTCTATTTGGAGTGGTGGAAGAGGGGCATTGAGGAGGTAGGGAGCAACGGGCTAGCAGGAAAGACTAGGGGAGGGTCCTTAGTAGAGAGACAGTGGGAGGAAGCAAAGGGAGCCCCAGGAATGGAGGACCCTGCAGCGGAAAGAGGTAAAAGCTGTTGAGAACTATTTGATGGTCCAGAGCTTCAAGTTCTACCTGTGGAAATTTCCAGAGATATCCAGTGGCCGCACAAAATAAAAGCCGCAGGAAAATTCCCTATCTTGGTCTGGTCTTCTCGGCTCATCAGGAAGTAGTACACTGTGTTCATATTATCATGTTTCTGCCACCTGCATCACCCTTCAACTGTCCCACCACTATGAGAGCAGTTCCACCACTACTGAAGTCTGTGGCACTCCCACGGGGCAGTTTGCAAATGCCTGAAGCCCCACTCAATCAGGGCAGCACCGGCCATCCATGTTTAGGGATTTTAATCTTTCCACATAAATCACTCCCTCCGGCTCCTTAATCATGGGTGACAACTTGCAGTGCCTGCATCTCGCGCTCTGATTTCCCTGAAAGGTCTTGCAAGCTGAGCAGAGTTAAGCTGAGTCAGTAACTTGGGTGGAAGACGCACGAACCACACAGGAAATGCACAAAATGAGTCAACAGGCAGTACATGTCTCTCTAGACCTCCACTTCTCACTGCCCAGAAGAGGACTCCCCCGGTCTCGAACCCCACTGTTTTCTGAACGAGGAGCCAGCCCGCAACCATCACAGCACCCTCTGCTCACCTGTGGAAGCCGGAAGTTAGGCTAGGATCCCAAAGGGCCCTTTCAGCTTTAGTACGCTCTATGCTTATGCTCCTGACTTTCTTTAAGAGGTAGAGTGCCTTAATGAGAGTTACATCAGAGCCAATTGAGCTGGTACGGCAGGAGGACTTTCAATCACAGTGGGAGGAATTTGGGGCTTTATCAAGACTCCTGGACCATAGCTGCTGTGAATGAATCTGTGTTCCAGCCCTTTATAATTCTGAATTTAACCTACTATAGCCCCATACTTCCTTATCTATTAAACAGGCTTTTTGGTGATAAACTCTGATCCTTTGCCTCTGATTGCGATGTTAAGATCCATGCAGTTATATGCATTTGCTTGATCTCCTGATACAAGACAAGAGAAAGGTCTCTAAGTACCAATTCTTATCATAATAAGTACCCTTTCCCCTCAATGCCTGCTCAAAGCAGGCACTCTTCTGAGCACCCTATTCAGAATAACTCATTTCAAACTTCTCAACAACTCTACAGGGAGATGAGAAATTAAGGCACAGAGAGGTTAAGGAACTTTCCTGAGGTCACAGAGAGCAAGTGGCAATACTGGGTAGTCAGATCTCAGAGCCCGTGGTCACCTCTCCACTGTTCTATCTAGACTTTTTGCTGTTACTGAAGTTTTTGCCTCTTATAGAAAACTGGGAGGAAAATAAAAAGGAAATTGGGAGCATAACAAGAGTTCACAAGGAAATAATATACATACATACATACACAAGATCACAGAAGATGATAATCTCCAAAGCGGGAGCAAAAGCCACTGGATCTTTCTGAAAGGAACATGGGGCAGTGAGAATGATTCACTGGCATTGGAGAGATAGAGATGAATATTTACTAATGGATCCACCAGCCCACTTCAAGGTGTGGAGAAAACAGTTGGTTAAAACCAAAGAACCCTGGGCAAGTAGTCATGCCATCAAGAGTTGTTGAAGTGACAATCATGAACAAAAGCCAGTTTAGGGATGAAGTGAAGAGAGTTGGCACAAAAAGAAAGCAGAGAGACCAAGGATGTGGGTGTTCCTCAACACGAATTAGCTTGCTCAATCCTCATGACCATATTAGTCTTCCAAATCATTTCCTTTTCAAGATGGAGTTGAGTCTTAGGAAAATTAAGTAAATTGCCCAAGGTCAGTGAGCTGGTTAGTGGCAGTGCCTCATGAATGGACACGTAGCCAGGCAGCCTGATCCAGAGGCTGAGCTCCTAGTCACCAGGCCACTGCCTTCACCCCAACCCACCCCACCCCACCTTCACCCCCAGGGAAGATGGGTAGAGGGTAGAAAGACTCCAGATACAAGAAACAACAGTGTTAACTGTGGAAGCAGGGCTTGGAAGGGCAGGGAGGGTCTGCAGAGCACACCAGCTGGGTTAGTCTCTAAAAAGAAGATTGGAGTTTTTTTCCTTCAAAGATACTGGGGAGTAAAATGGAGTGAGCACACAGGGCATTCTAGCAAGGAAGGAGAGGCTAGCTCACGTAGCTTAGGTATCACTTTCTCAGCAAACTGGAGCAAAGGTCAGCTGCCAAGGTCTCTAACCCGGGGTTGGAGCTGTAGCTTAAGGACCTGGCATGTCTGAATTAGCTGTTGTGCTGGAATGCCCCCACCACCACCCCGCCAGTGAAAGCAAGCAATGCTCAGCAGCTCTCGGGGCTCTTTCTGAGCTTATGGTGTCCTTATATGAAACCATGTGCCCTGATTTTGTGATTTTTCTCCTGCAACAGCTAGAAGCCCAGGAGTAGAATTCAAGAAAGGGGCAGGGGTCTTTTCCTCAGTTTTAGGGAGCTGCTTGCAAACTCATGAATGCCCAGACTGTTAAAATCACCCAATTCCTTCTAAAAGGGAAAAGATTGAAGGCTGGTAATCCACATAGTGAAAGACCAAGGCACACTGACCCTAAAGTTTAGCCAGGTGGCTAATAGTGTACACATTGGCATCAAGCTCGGGTTCGGCTCCCATTGGTGCTCTCAGTAGCTGGTGACCTTGGATAACTCCCTTAACCTCTCTCTGCTTCCTTTGTTTGCTTAATCTACAAAAAAGGGGAGTATCACTTTGTAAGGTTGTTGTGATGATTAAATAATATAAAGCACTTAGGACAATGTCTAAGACATCCTAAATGATAAGTAAATGTTAATTTTTATTAAGGCTCAAACAAGAACTTCACTGATAGCTGTAGTTGCTCAGTGTCCTCACGGATCAGCATTCACTCCTAGAAGCATGCAGTCTCATGCATATACATGTATGCACTAAATCATGCAAGAGACTAGAATCTCCCAGACATCAGCGGTGGCTTTAAATTGTCCAGCTGTGCTGACTGGTTCTTGTTTTCAAATATGAGCAAAGTGGTAGCATAATGGACTATGAGTTTGCTCCTAGGGAAAGTTGCCAACTGTTCCCTATTTAATGCCAATAAGACCTTGACCTTTCCTGCTTTCCATGTCAGCCTTCCTCCCATAAAGCAAACCCAGACCACAAGTCTAGCCAGAGAGTCGATATTAAATTAAACTTAGAATTTTAAAACATTGCCCAGGTCTTTCTCAACAATTACAATCCTTTTTAAGCATGAGATTCTCTGTATGGGCTCTCAAAGAGTTGCAGAATAGAACTAGTATTGTTAATCCTTCTTCCAAATCTCTATAGTCTATTCAGCATCATTTCTTTTTATATTCTCTCAGGTGTGAGTAATACTGGTTGCCTGGGATTGGGTTCTTATTCTGCATAACAAAGAGATTTTCTTGATAATGTGATTTGAATACAAATGCCTTGTGCACTTAGATGTGTTAAATGGCTACATTCTAAACTTCCTAAGAATTTCCTTTGCATGAAAGAGAAATGGTTTTTTCCCCTTTTCTGGAAAATAGAAGGAATAAAATACAGAAGCTTAATGACTACAAATCTCAGGGGCATCTCTCTCTCTCTGAATTCTGACACTGACTTGTGGTCTTTTTCAGGCCTGCTCTCTCACTGCTGCACGTGTTACTCTCTCCCTCTTCATTTGGACAGGAATCCCTTGCTCTTCTCCTAGAGTTCCTAGTAAGTTCACAGAAGTAGAGAAGGGACCCAATACAAACTCTTTGACTGACTGAAGAGACTTTTTGCTGAATTAATCCACGCAGAACAGGAGATGAGACAGGGAGCTGAATAAGGACGCCAGCTGATGTGAGACAATAGGGAGGAGTAGAACCTGAGATCATATGATGTCTCATCTAAGGGGACAGCTGGAACTCAACTCCTGATCATTCTTAGCCACGTAGTCATATAAGGCCCTGGGTTGCTAAATGTTCCAATTTTTAGGAGGATAGATTTTTTTTTTAATGTGAAAGCTCCCAGATTTTACATGCTGACAATCATTTCTAAAAATTATGACTCTAATACAGAACAGGCCCAGTATAACCCATCTGTGGGATAGGCTCAGCCCAGGACCAACAGCGTGCAATATCTTAGTTAAAGGAAATTCCTGAGAAATTATAATGAATAATTCAGACTCCCCTTTATCTATCTTTTACACCAGACCAACATTCAAGCAGCTGTGACCGTGGCCTATGGTCCTATCCTCTGTCTCTTCCTATTGCCAGTCACAGCTGGGCTGGCTCTCATAGCAAGACTCATCCCTAAGTCAGTATGGAATGACACAAACCACACTTTCACACAGCCCACTGGGCCTTTTGATGGTGTCCCACAAAAACTGAAATGATGGTAATTGGTAGACAAGATGTCCAGGTTAAATGTTATGACAAACCTTTTTAAAGGCCTGAATGATTTCATGATTCTAACGTAGCCTCAGCAAAGCCGCCTAAAGAAATGACATGGGTAATCAAGTGTCATGCTTCAGATGTCAGCTGATTGTCTGCAGTGAGAGAGGCAGAAAGGGTGGGAAGGGCTATTCCATGCTTTTCCATCTCCGTGAGCTCCAAATTAGCTGGCATAGAGCAAAGATTCCCACTCTCCTATGAAGCTCAAAAACATGTCCCTGCAAAAAGAAGAATGCTCAACCCAACAAAGAGCTTGTGTTTCTTAGCAGAATTGATACATTTTCCTGTGGCACAAAACTCTGTCTTCATTCACCCCTTGGAGGCTAAATAAGGCTCTGTACTTTTTCTAAAACAAAACACTACCGGAATTCCCTGAAAATGGGTCCAGTGTTATATCAACCTTTCTATCCCCAGCACCT
Source organism: Ailurus styani (assembly GCA_002007465.1). NCBI lineage: Eukaryota > Metazoa > Chordata > Mammalia > Carnivora > Ailuridae > Ailurus > Ailurus styani. Next base: position 75,686 of record LNAC01000199.1, read on the forward strand.
GGCCCAATGCCAGTCCCAGAACAGAGACTCGACAAATATTTATTTAATGAATTAATTAATGATGGAATGATGGAGCTCAATCCATGCCTCAAACAGCCTTGCTTTATAGCAATGCTGTGGGAAGGGAATTAAAAAAGAAAGAGGACAAAGATCAGCATCTTTAAATGCAACATGCAGTGCTTTGTCTTGGTTTTTAAAATACTTCAGAGAATTGTGTGGTAATTTATCTAATCCACCCTGTCAGAGTGAATCTGAAGACACAGTCTCTGCCTCCCTGCTAAGTCTTAGCGTGTGCTGATTTCAGGTGGCTCCAGAAGTGAAGCTAAAACAATCAATTGCACTATTAAATAAACACTTTATGTTCCCTTGAAAACCTTTAACGAGAGCCTCAGTGTCAGAGGAAAAGATGCTGAAGCATCAGAACTAGGAAAGAGACATTAAATTTCTTTCTGCCTACAGCCCTGTGGATGCCAGTGCCTGCCGCCAGCCCTGCAAAGTTCACAGTTCTTTAACATGACACTGAGCTTGACAGAGAAATTGCAGGTACTTGAGTATGTATCTGCATTGCAACAGATGTCAGCATCACGTTTAGAAGGAAATTGAATTACAGATGAAAAGAGCTTGAGAGATGAGAGCATCTGTTACAGGAATCTGGATTTGAGAGAATACATTTGAAAAATATGTCTCCTCTACTTCCGAAGGAACTAAAATTGTTCATGATTCTCATTGCCATTCCCTCTCTCTTTCTCTCTTTCTGTCTCTGTCTCTCTCTCCTTCCCTCCTTCCCTCTCTGCCTTTTAGAAGGAATGAAAAGAGATTGAAGTTTTTCTATACTGTCAAGGTGAAGAATAGTATTAGAAAACATTTCAGAGAACAATGTGTGGTTTTTATTAGTAGTAGAATGCCAATTAGAAATGTTAGAATAGTCCAAAGATTCTTTTCAAGTAATCCTAATATCCTTGCCCAAATAAAAGGCATCATCCCATCTGGGGAATTTTAGAAGTGACTACCATGCTTGGTCAGCAGCACAAAACACTTAGAACTTGCACATGACCTTTTTTTGCTGTCCTTGTCTATCCACTTTGTTTTAGTTAATGTGAAAAAGGACCATTCGATCCAGATATTTATTATCATTTCATTCAACGAAGGAGTCTCTCTTTGACCAAAGAATTCTCAGAGGATAATCTATGGCTCTAAGCAAAATTTCTGGATAAATATGACCCTTAAACTACATCTAGGACATAGCCCAGTCCTTACCAATTATATTCTGACTATGATTTGACTTGCACCTGACAGACCTGTTCCACAGGCTCTGGGGAGATCACGGAAAGCACACCCTCATTTTCACACAGGTCTAGACAGCAGCTTCCGGGCTCTCACACCCCTCAGTTTTTCCCAGTCTCATCTCCAGGTGTGAGAGGGGGATGATTTGAAGATTCTAATCGGTGGGATGGTGATAATCTGTGACTTCTTAGGATCACCCTAGAGACCAGCTTACACCTAGACAAGGAAAACTGTGCACATGTGCCCCTCTACCTGCAGTCAGAATTTAGTCCAGCCTGCCCAACACCCCCCAACCACCATCGTGAGCCTCCGTTAACCCCTCAATGCCCTCTAAAATCTAGTTGAGATTTAAGGCCCTTCCACGTTGCCCTCAGCATAGTTCTCAAATGGTGCCTATTCAAGCTTTTCAGCAACCAAAGGTGGGTGAAATGAGAGTAGAAGAAAGTGGAGGGTTTTACCCCAAAACAGGAAGCAATAAGGATAGACCGTGTACCTAGGAGGCAGGAAAGCTGCAGGACCAGGCATGACTGCTTAAATATGGCTGGGCAAAGAGCTTTTTAAATGACCTAATGGAGATCATTGGAACTGAGAGCTAGGATCAATTATCCATAAAAATAAAATTGATACTACCTTTTACAGGATTTTTAAAGAGCCTTCACTATTACCCCTTGCCCTTTGAGCAGTGACTCTCCACTTGGGAGGGGTGACTCCCTATGTGAACGGGCTGGGATCAGGATTCTGGCAGCGTATTGTATGACACTTTCCACACCTTCACGCTAATCATGATGAATGCCATGGCTTGGGCACATCTGGCTAAAGTCAGGAGTGTGAGGCAGCCACATCTGGAGTCTGGCGTTATTTCATCTCTAATTTAATAGCTGACTTCCTAGTTCTGAAGCTGACAAAGGACTTGAGCGTAGAAAAATGAAAGGATGATCACTAAACTTTGTTGGCTTCCAAGCACTCGCTCTTGCCTTGGGGAAATTTATATCCTATTCCATTGAAGACACTGCTCAAGTGACAGTCATAACTCAATAATGGGGCTCACAAGGTTTTCCACAGATTGACATTCTTACTGCTATTCCTTTAACCTATGGTTCTGACCAAACCTATACTGCAGAATTTCCCCTTGATGCCACAGGCCCAAGGTCATCGGTTCACCAAGGAAAACAATATCCACTCCCACTTTTGAACTTCACGATTCAGTTTTATTTTCTTTGTCTTCATTAGCCTTATTGATCCTCTCACTTCCTTGCACCGTCCTGAGATCATCATTTTTTTTTAATTTTGTTCACTTAGTGAGTTTGCATTTTTATAATTTTTTATTAGGACCATCTCAAGGGGTCTCCGTTAAAAAATTTTTTAGAGCTCTGCCAGTGGGAATACTTTCTCTTCACCATCTTGTTTTTGAATAACATTATCTCTGAGGCTTATCTCTATCTTCTTCACATAGAAACCCCTCACTTTAAGACTCTTATTCTCAGAGTTTACAATTTAACTTCACAATCTTTGCACAGAGCTTGACAGGCCAAAGAAATTCACTGTAAGATTTGGGGCCTCTGTTTATTTATCTTTGAAATAGTATTCCTTTCCTTATAGAGAACTAATGTGACTGCATTAACATACCTGCTTTTGGAAACATAAAGTAAAATACTTTGTAACCTCTCTGTGTACCATAATCTTAAATAAATGAATTTAGCTTGTGCTTCAATGGAGGACACCAAGGGTGAATATTCAACCATAGAAGTAGCTGGATAACAGAAGACATTCCAGGACAACCAGAGGCTCTCAGGAAATCATATTCCACTTGGAAACATCGCATGAGCTCCTACTATGTGCAAAGTGTGAGGCAAGGTGTCAAAGGGATGAAAGAGAAACTTCAAGACAATCCTTTCCCTCCTGGCTGCTGGTCATCTGGAAGAAAAAGAAGACCCATTGATATCCCAATAGTAGAACCAGAGCCAGAGGAAATTGGGAGGTAAAGTACCAGGCAAGTCCTGAAGAAGCAAATTCTAGAGCAGAGTATGAGTGTCCAGTTGTGTCTGCTCTAAATCCTGCCCCCAGAACCAGTAGCTTTTGGAGCCTCCTGTCCCGGCAGGTCTGCAGCCGGGAGAGGTGACCTTATGGTTGGGGAAGACCCATTACAGTTGGCTATACTATTTTTAGCTGAAGAAATGCACAGGTGAGTGTGCTCCTACTGGCCACCTCCACACAATACAAATGGAGTAGGTGAGCCTCCGAAAGGGCATATTAGTCCCGGTGTCACTGGCCAAGTCAGTGAGCGTGCAGCCACAGCCGAGTTCTGAGAGCAGGTGTTGGGAGGGACAGTCCGCAGACTGCACGATACATTTCGGCACATCCTCCAACGTCCAGGAGCCCCGATCGCCTGCTCATCTGATCTCCTTTGGTCACTCTTCAGACACAGCACCCCCTCCCGCAGCATTTCCAACAATCCACTTCCGACTACCTTTTTATGACTTTACAACACAGTTTTTCCTCGAATTTTATGGCATTTCATTAAAGCCGCCAGAAGGTGATACTGCCCCTTTTCTAGGAGTGAAATAAATTCAAGTTTTATCGCTTCTGGAAATGCCCGAGCAGCTGTCAGGACATTTGATAGATTTTCTCAATTACAGGACTTGTGGAGCATTTTATACTTACATCTGCACCGAAGCCCAATATAGTAGATGCTCGGCTTGCCTCCCTCTCTTTTATCTCGTGCATCTTTTTCCTTTTAATGACCAATTTGTTATTTTTTCCCTTTCATTTTTCCTTACCTCTTTTCTTCTGCATTTTGTTTCTCTTTTTGCTGTTTGGTTTAGAGAATGATGCATTTCTTGTACAAACTTCCATTCTTTGTGGAAGAAATGGGAAGGGGGAAAAGGGCCCTCACCAGGATCTATAGAAGAAAAAAGTAGATTAAAATTTTAAAGCAAATCGATTTTCCATGGGAATTTACTGTTAATACAAGGTACACTTTGCACATGCAGTATTTATTAATGTGACATGACGTATGTCAAGTTTTGTCCAAACAGGGTAGAGGCTTTGGATTGTGTGACTCTTTGCACTAATAAAGCTGTTCACTGGTGTTTTTCTTTGGTATCAGCATAGAGACTATGATAGAGAAATTAACGGTGACAACTTCATGAATTATTCAAAACTGCAGAACTATGATCCAAATGGATGCTAAATAAATTTAAAAAGCCAGTGTGTAACACAGACCATCCAGTAAACGTGCAGACAGGCTGTGGTTACGGTGATAAAACTTATTTCACTGACTTTGCATGTATCAGCTTATAGACAGAGCAGAAGCCTCAAAAAGCAAAAGGGTGATCAACATGTCTTTTTTTATATACAAATGCTTTCACTTAAATAACATTTTAAAATATCAGGGTACTTTCAAAACATTACTGAGTATAACTTCCCCAGCAATCCTGGAAGGTAGACAAGATGAGTGTTAATATCGCCATATTAGAGATCAGGAATGTGGAACTCACAAAATCCAGTGTTCTTTCTGCCCAAGGTCAACAACAATCTAAATTCCAATCCAGCTCTTCTAAATCCCAGTGTATTTTTCTCTACTGTTGCTCTGCACACTATTTGACACTCTCAACAAGAAACAATTAATTCCTCGGTTTCTGGATAGAGCCCTCTAGTAATACCTTATAGGAGAACACATTAGCCTCTCTGAATTTTCCCTTTCATTCTTTATACCATTATCCTGTTTAAATTTTTATAGCCCGAATTGCACTCTAAAATTATATTCCTTATTTATTTACTCATCCATTTATCTGTTTCGGTTATCAAATGCTGTATAACAAACCACCCCAAAACTTAGTGATTTAAAAAAACAATTCTTTCTCACAAGTCTGTGGCTAACTGGGCTCAGTTGGGTGGTTTCTCTGCCAGAAATTATGTAGCTGAGGTCACTTATGTGGTTTAAGCTGCAAGCTTGGTTGGGGCTGAAATGTCCAAGATAGACTCTCAACCTCCAGGCACTTCCTCCATGTGGCTTTTCAATATTTATCCATCAAATCCAAACCTCTTTACAGCAGAGCAGCTGGCTTCCAGAAAGGACCATTCCAAGAGCTAAAGCCCCAATGCACAAGCACTACTCAAAGCTTCTGACTGCATCCTGCTCATGTCTCATTGGCTAAAGCAGATCCCATGACCAAATCCAGAATGTGGGAAAGGACTCCCCAAGGATGTGAACGTCATGAGGTGTGAATAATCAGGGGCCAACAATATAACAGTGCACTCCACTATTTTGAAAGGAAACTACTAGAATGTCAGCCCTATGAGGGTGGATACTTCGTCATTTCTACTGCTATAACCCTAGCATTTGAATGGTTCCTAGCAAATAACAGATGCTCACAAAGTATAAATGTTTGTTAAATAAATGACTACGTGAATGAGACAAACTCTATGAATTATTATGGACTTTATTAATTTTATCNAACCCTAGCATTTGAATGGTTCCTAGCAAATAACAGATGCTCACAAAGTATAAATGTTTGTTGAATAAATGACTACGTGGATGAGACAAACTCTATGAATTAGGATGGACCTTATTAATTTTATCTCCTTTTTTTTAAAGGATTTTATTTATTTATTTGACACAGAGAGAGAGAGATTACAAGTAGGCAGACAGGCAGGCAGAGAGAGAGGAGGAAGCAGGCTCCCCGCCCAGCAGGGAGCCCGATGCGGGCCTTGATCCCAGGACCCTGAGATCATGACCTGAGCTGAAGGCAGAGGTTTTAACCCACTGAGCCACCCAGGCACCCTTTATCTCCTTTTTTAAATTTTATCTCCTTTTATTAAATTAAACTTTCTTTGATCTAACTGCTTATGCCTCCTCCCAGTCATTATCCTTCTTAAAGGTTAACTATTAATCTGACTTTTAATACTATGTATTAGTTGTGCCTTTTTCTGAAATTTTATATAAATGGAATCACATAGTATATATTCTTTTATATCTGGCTTCTTTCATCACCATTGTTTGTGAGATTAATCTTTGTTGTTCTGTGAAGCTGTAGCTATTCATTGTCATTGTCATATACTATCCCATAGTCTGAATACATTTTCGTGTATTTACCCACTTTACTGTTAATGGACATTGAATTGTTGCCAAGTTGAAGGTATTATAAACAGTGTTATGAATACTTATCGTCATGATTTGGGTTGAAAGTAGGCATTTCCCCTGGGTATGTAAGTGGAAGGGCCGAATCATAGGATAAACATCTATTCAGTGTTAGAAGATACTCCCCAACAGTTTAGCCACGGGGTTGTAACGTACACTCCAATATACGGGTGTGGAAGGGAGTCTGCATTCTCACCAACACCGAAAATTATCTTTCTTGTTCATTTTAGCTTTCTGGGGACAAGTAGAGGTATTGCATTGTGCTTTTAATGTACTTATCCCTGGCAATGGACAAAGGCAGTTTATTCATTTGCTGTGGCTGTTGTAATATATTGCCACACTCTTGGTGGCTTAAAACAACATCAATTTCTTCAGTAACAGTTCTGCAGGCAAGTCTGAAATCAAGGATCAGCTCAGCTGTACTCACTCTGGAGACTCTAAGGAAAACCTGTTCCTTTGTTGGTGTCTGTTGGCATTCCTTGGCTTGTGGATACATCACTCCAGCCTCTGCCTCTGTCTACATGTCACCTTTTCTGTGTGTGTATCTGTGTCAAAACTCCCCCCGTGTCCTTCTTACAAAGACACATGTGACTGCATCTAGGACTCATCCAGATATCTTTTGCCATGCAAGGTTAATATTCACAGGTTCTGGGGCTTATGAAGTAAAATATATCTTTCAGGACCTACAGGTGGGCATCTTTCAATTTCTATGTCCTCTTTTGTGAAGCACCTGTGCCTTTAGTCACTTTTCTATTGGGTGGTCTGCCCTGTTCTTACTGACTTCTTTGTTTTTCTGAATACAAACCCTTAGAGAGCCATGTTGCCGATTCCTCCCTCACTCTGTGACTTGGCTTTTCACTCTTCTAATAGTGTCTAGTTCTTACTTTAATGTGGTCCAATTTACCTCAAAATTTTTTTAGAGAGAGAGGGAGTGCGTGCAAAGTAGGGTCGGGAAAAGGGGGTTGGGGGAGGGGGCACAGGGAGAGGAAGAGAGAGAATCCCAGACTCCATGCCCAGTGTGGAGACCAACACGGGGCTCAGTCCCACAACCCTGAGATCATGACCTGAATCAAATCAAGAGTTGGACGCTTAACTGACTGAGCCACCCCACAATTTATCTCATTTTGTAACAGATTACTAAGTAGGTTCATAGAAGCCCAGTAATTTCTCCAGGATGTGCCTCTAACTAGGGCAGAAGCCTCAACATTGTCCCACATTATCAAAGTTCATTAATGGATGAATGGGGTTGTTTAGTGCTATAAAACCACAGGACATTTCTAAATGTTCCTTTTGGCATTTTGTGTTTTTCAGTTCCTTAAAATTATAAATTTTTTAATTAGATTTTAAAAATTTTAGTTTCTCAAAATTCCAACTGGCTGCTTTAGAAACATTGACAAACTGATCCTAAAATTCACATGGAAATTCAAGAAACCCAGAATAGCTGAACAATCTCGTTAAAGAAAAACAAAGTAGAGGAGCCTGGGTAGCTCAGTCGGTAGCACGGCTCTGGGTTTTGGCTCAGATTGTGATCTCAGGATCCTGGGATTGAGCTCTGCATCAATGTCCGAGCCAGTGGAGTCTGCTCGAGATTCTTTCTCTCCCTCTCCCTCTGCCCATCTCCTCCCACCCCCCCACCCCCGCTCTCTCCCTCTTTCTCTCTCTCTCTCAAATAAATCTTTAAAAAAGAAAAGAAATACAAAGTAGGAGGACTCATACTTCCTGATTTCCAAAACTTACTACAAAGCTACAGTGAATAAGACAGTGTGGTATTAGCATAAGAATAAATAAAAGGAATAAATTACAGAGTCCAGAAATAAACCCACATGTCTCGGTCAATTGATTTTTACCAAAGTACCAAGATCATTCAATGGAGAAAGATTTAAAAAACAGTGCTAGGATACTAAAAACCGTTGAACTGCACACTTTACAAAATGCGACGATGGACAAACACATTCTTTCTTATTGTTTTATGGTAAACCGTCTTTAACTCACATTCTACTCATTTGTAACAAATTCGGCAAGACATTCACTGACACAAAAGTTTTAGCACCCAAACAAATAGTGTAAACATACAATTTTATGAAAAATGCTTAAGGGATTTCGTTGTGCTTTTTTAAAATGCAATTTTTGTCTGCTTCTATAGTTTTATTTACCAGGTTGCACTGTAACTGCCTAACAATGAGGCTCTTTTCCTAGACCAAAGTCCTGTCATTAAGAGCCCAGAGCTTCCTTATTTTTATATTTCCAGTGCCTAATGTAGTGACTTGCATATAGTATGCATTCATTCAATAAATATTTATCAAAGGATCACTGTTTCAAAGTACAGTACTCTGCTTCTGAATCCGTTTACCTAAAGCGACTAGTATGCACATCAAAAATTTTCCTCTGATTTGCTTTTTAAAAATAACTTTATTAGGGAAATGTTTGCTAACTTTCTCCCACTTATGTTTCTGTAGGTTGTTAAACTTTACATCTGCACTTCTTTACAAAATGTGGTATAATTTAGATTTTTCACTAATTCAGTCCTTTCCAAAAATTAATCTGAACTAGTGAAGCTTCACTGTGCTAAACCAGCATTTATGTTTTCAATTTTGGTTTTAAATGTACACTCTTAAATGCAAGCCCCTCATCTCCCATAAATTCACCACGGAATTGGTCGTCATGATCCAAGAAAGGTCAGGAATTGGACGTAAATGTAAATAAGCTTTTGGGTATATTCACATTAAGACTAATGTTGCATTTATTTGGGGTGGAGAGTACACAGGTGTTTGTTAGAATATCTTTTGTATTTCCTGAACTTTTTTAAATTCTTCAGAATTGAAAAAGGAGGATGGAACATTTGGAAGCTGCCTTGAAGGCTGTTGAGTGGGAAACTGTTCTGGACCCAGCAGTTAGGATGATCTGGCAGTAAGCAAGAAAGCCAAGGACAAGCAGGTCAAACATACAGAAAGAAAGTCAGTGTAAGATGCGGATGAGCAGGCTAGAGCAGCAAAGGGCAGCACTGAACCCATCTTTTAACTACATGTCATAGCAAGCCGGCAGTATGTTTCATTTGTGGACCAGTGTGCTGTTTTGTTTTGTTAATGGTTGGTTGGTTTTTATATCTGTTAAATACCCAGGAAACACCCTTCAAGTCACAGTCTTACATCCATTCTCTTTAAAAGGACAGACATGCTCATAAATGATGAGCTTTCTATTTCAAGCTAGGATCCGATTCTTCCATAGCCCTATTTGTATTTGTGCCTTCTTAAACTTCTCTGACAATGGTTTCTAAATTATCTAGGGTGTTCCAAGAAAAAAACAAAGATAGATGGATAGATAGAAATTTTTACAATACCCAGGGTGACAACAAACAGAGAGAGAGAGAGAGAGAGAGAGAAAGAAAGTCCTCCCTGATGGTAATTAGCTTTATTCTGCACATGAGATTGTGTTACCCTTGTCTTGGCAGGCAAAGGTTACCCTTCCTCATAAATTTTATCCCACCCACAAACCAATCTAATTATAGCAAATAATTTTGTCAATTCACAATTCTGCTTTTCTCCAACCTGCCCATTATTTTCTATATTTCAGCAGTAAGCTAGTACAAAAATTGCATGTTTCATCACCAACTCAACGTCTCTCTAAAAATGATGCATCCCTAAGTCAATTTCTTCCCCACCCTACATCAAGAGTGCTGTATTCCTCAGTCTTCCACACCATAAAATCTCTATTCAATAAAGAGTTGTTAATTTTTGATCAGGGAAGTGGGGGTTGTAATATTTTTACAACACTGGCAATATTACAGAAACAGAGAAGCAATATTTTATTTGTCAGTGTGTGATGGTAGAAAAAGCAGCAGATTGGGTGTCAGGGAATCTAGAGACCTATTAGCTGTGTGACCTTGGGCAGGTCCCTTTATCTTTCTGAGGTGCAGGTTCATCATCTATAAAAGTATCACCCATCTTCTAAGGTTATTTTGGGACTCAAATAAAAGAAGTAAAAATATCTGAAAATTGTAAAGAGCTGTGTAAACATGGAATGTGACTATTATTAGTAGTATTATTTAAAATAACAGATAACTTTTTAAAGGCTTAGCTTCTATGCCGTTGGCACGTGGCTCTACCTTCCTGAAGAAAACGCCCAGATTGAATCTACCTACCATATGTGCCCCCACTTTTACTATTTGGCCTCAGGCAAATCTTCCCGCTATCTCCTTGTGTGGGTTGTTTTTCTCTTTTTGGTTGGTTTTTTGTTTGTTTGTTTGTTTTGTTTTGTTTTGCTGTGTTGATATCTGAGTTATTGATCTTGCAGCTTTTCTCCATAAGGGGAAGTGAAAATTTTCATAGGTAGAAATTCATCTCCATACATGCTGTCATTCCATCACTTCACTGCACCAAGGGAGACAGCCTATACAGAACCCTAAACCTTTCTTTAAAGACCCCAGTGATATATGAACATTCATTTCCAAGCGCTCCCACTAGAGTCGTTCCGATCCAGGCAGCTCTGGGACTGTTTGAACGCGGTCTATATGAAGTCGTTTCTCAGACACTTCTTCTCACTGTCATGTCGCCAACAGGCTGAATCAACCACATGCAGTAATGAAAACATCCTGTATTTATAGGAGTATTTCTCCAAGGAACATCCTTCAGCAGGAATGCCTGAAAGAGTTCTAGGAATTGAAGGACATATTTCAGACATGTCCAACCTGTCTCGAAACCCCTATAAAAATGGTCAAGATACCGAATTGTGCCTTTCCCCGCCTCGTGCTGTAAAATGAAATGAGAGAGTTGTTTGGCTTTATGGCTCTCCATGCCATTGTGTCTTTTTGCTATTACACGGGTGTAAAAAAATAAATAAAAATAAGCTATATTAAGCATTATGCCATGTCTCCACCTCACCAAGCAGCTACATAACTTCAACTGTGATTTTGTTTTATCTTAAGGAATTTTTTTAAACATCACTCTGTGCAAAGTCGTCTACAAGCATATAATTTTTGTATTTTCCCCCAACCCAGACAAAGCTCTTGGCATCCAGAAATACTAGAAGGAGAGAAAGAACAATGTAGAGGATTTATAACAAACCAAAGTTTACATTTTCCCTTCCCTATAGTGAAAAGGC
>LNAC01000199.1:93329-171089 GCA_002007465.1 Ailurus styani
GGAGGGGAGGGGAGAGGAGGGGAGGGGAAGGGAAGAAAGGGGAGGGAAGACTGCTGTGATACCCACCAAAGACTGATTCAGTAGGCCTAAAAGGCAACCCATTGGAGGAAATTTTATACCTCATTGTGGACTTTTTGCATATTTGTGATGATCATCTTAGACTGAGCTCTTTTAAGTAATATACTATTTCTCAAGCCCTCCTAGATGTTGTAGGGTTATAAGATCCTTACTGCAACCTACAGGGTCCAGGAGAAGATATTAAAACCCAGAAAAGCTATGTAATTTGCACAAGGACACAAAGCTAGCAAGCAAAAGAGCTAGGATTCCAGCCCAGGGCTGCCTGACACCAAAGGCTATGTCTCAGTCACCACACAGCATATCTTCTCACTAATGGCAACCTTCCTGCTATGCCTCCTCTGATCCACTAATATACATAAGTTACATAAAAATTCCATCTTCACCATTTTCTTTAAAACAGCTATTTGTGTTGGTGGTACATCTATTCTCATATTTCTATGTGCTCCATAATATTTGCAATAACTTCTTCCACTATTCATTTCACATTTATTCAACACATAGCTCCTAAGTTCCTAAGCTAAGCCAGGCATTGTGCTGGGTGCTTTAGGAAGTCACAGTCCACTGGAAGAGATCACATTAAAATGAAAATAAGTGCTTGGTTTCCCATGGTACAGTAAGGCGTAACCAAGAGATTAGAGCTTGCTTATTGAGCTGCAATCCAAAACCACATTATTGGGCTATAATTTCCTATTTGATTGACAAGAAAGGACTGAGCAACTGGCCCAAGGTCAAGCAGCTAGTCAGCAGCAGTTCATTTCACTTACTTTATTGTCTCTGACATACCATGTTTTCATGATTCACCCTCGCTTAATAGCCTTATGTAATGTTCAAAACATATTTTATGTTTTGCAGACATTTTTTAAATTTAAGACCAAAGAAGCAAAAGCGACAAAAGCTAACATTGGGCTGGATCACATTTTGACTGCCAGCTTTAAGGACAGCAGAGAGCTACAAGGTTTGGCTTCCCCCCAAGCATATTTCCAGGCTATGGAAGCAGTTAATTCTGCCCTAAATGCATGCTGTGTCCTCATCTCCTCAGTAGCCCTCTATCCGGGCTAAGACTTAATTGGTTTGGGTTGGGTAATTCATAGTGCCTCATTAGGGCATCAAAACACATACTAGGCTCTCTAGTAATTTTCTTCCCTGAAAGAACATTGATTGGCTCCTTCATTGGGAAAGGAATTAGCTAAAGGACTCTAGGATTTGTGCAAAGAGATTAAGTCCACAATGGATCATTTCAAAGTGTTCTCTACAATCAGATTTCTTTGAGCCTTATCTGTCTGATCAAATTTCTCTTCTCTTGCTAAAATCTCTTGCACACCTACCCAACAGCAAGTGAATGTTAGATACCTTGAAGAAATTACATAGACTCTAAGGATTTTAAAGTTTTCACTGGCCAGCCTTCCAGTTTTCTTTTTTCTGAGTTGAACGTCCTTAAAGCACTGATAGGAAAACCACTGAAAGATGGGTGTTCTTACTCTGCCTCCTGCTCTCGCTATAATAGGCTCAGTCAGTGCTCTGTCCATAGCCATTCACCTGGACACCCATGCTAACTATGCACACCTACAATTCTCTGCTTACATTTTCTGGCTTCAACAGACGGGTCAGCACTCCTATGAGTGACCCGAAAAGCTATGTCTTAATCACCACACAGCATACCTTCTCACTAATGGCAACCTTCCTGCTATGCCTCCTTTGATCCACTAATATACATAAGTTACATAAAAATTCCATTTTCAAATGCATTGGGATGTTGGTGCCCCTGGAATCAACCAGTGACAAGAGGGTATTTGGTGGATAAATATCTCAGCTTCCTGGGCAGAATAAGCTCCAGTTACCTAAAGTGATGACTGGCCTAAAAACACATTGTTTATTGGCCTCTTTCCTTCCCTGTCTCACTTCCTCACTCCACTACAAGTGTTTCCTGGGATCATCTTCCCAAAATTTCACTTGCACTTGACTCCTTGCCTCGGGGTCTGTTTCAGGAAAACATTCTACCATGGTCTAGTCTTTGGAAGTCTTCGACTTTCACCATCTGACATTTAAAACTTGAAGTCTTTGAAAAAGCATTCCTTCTATGGTAGGGGCAGAGCTTTCTCAGTTGGCTCTATGTTCACCAAATAATGCAGACATATCTTGGTGGGTAAACTCTCTTGGAGCCTGTCTTCATTAATGTTCAAGAAACTTCCTAGAAAATAACTTAACCTAAAAGAAGAGAGTAATGAGACCTACCAAACTGGCCCAAAGACTAGAATTCAGTATTGGTGGGAGGACATGATGTGGGTTGGCCAGTTCTGAGCGGCGTGTGAATAAACCTTCTAGGTTCTCTTATTCAGGATATCCTTGCTCCAGACCCTGATCTTCTGAAGGCCCTCTAGTGGAAAATGGTGTGTGGGGGGAGAGTAATGAAAAAGAAGTAAACAAAACTAGAATAAATGAAATGGTTGCTTTCCTTACAGTTTCTGAGGGAGATCAAAACAGAAACTTGCTTGGTTTTTTGTTATTGTATCCTATTTTTACCCTCAGATCAGTATGTCATGGGGAAGCATTGGTAAAACTTTGATCAGCATCCCATAAATGTAACTTCCCTGACAATAGTCAGCCTTGGTGCAGCCAAGACATCCAATTCCTAAAAACCTATAAACTCTTCCCTCAAGATAATATTCTGGGACTTTCCTACTGGTAAACAAAGTAAAGCCATTCCCTCTCTCCAATCATACAAAATATGCATTAGGCATATTGCCATCAATAGTCTTGAGAGGGCTGACTGACCTGCTGGCTTTCTTTGTTATCCCTTGCTTTCTTATAAAATTGATATGGCCCCTAGTATCAGCATGAACAAAATTGTGAATGGGACCTACTCATGGGATTATGGATTCTGAATCCTCCAGGAGTGTCCCATAATGCCCCTGTCAGTTGGTTTTGCCCTTGGGTGTCTAATTTAACTGACAAATCTGAAGAATCACATGGAGGCAGCCACCTCCCCAGCAACTTCACAGATGGGAACCCTGCAGTGAGTAAGTTATTCCAGCAAGTTTGACATTAGCTTATGTTGAACATTCTCCTGACAGGTCTGCTCATTTCTTAACAGCATAAAACAGCTCACTGTTATTAGGCATGAGTCTCCCTTGACTTGATAAATACTATGGCCCCATTTTTGGCTCTTTTTATGGACGTCCTAAAGGCATCTGAATATGGCATTTTACATTTGGCAGACGCTGATCAACAACAATTTTTTCTAATTAGTCTTGGAAGCCTCAGTCTTAAATGCACAGGGTCAAATATTCCAACAAGTGAAGGATATCCAACTCTATGGACAAGTGCATTTTTGAGGGTGAATGGAGGTAGGGAGGACATTCATACTGCCTGAGCACATGTGGGTACATTTTGCAAAATCAACTTAGCTGCAAATTTAACCTGAAATCAAATCATGTCTTGGCATTATGCCTAGCAGGCATTATATAGTTGTTAGCTTCAATCACAGGAACAATTACTTCAAGTTATGGTGCAGACCAGTTTTAAAAGTCCTCAGGCCAGCAAAGTCTTCCAGGATGCAGCTAGCTGCAAAAAAAAAAAAAAATCAGTAGATGAAAGAAGTGCAATACTTTACACTTTCAGCTTTTATTAATATTTTGTCAGTCAATTGGCAACAGGCACAGAGCCCTGGCACTACACCAAAAACACCATGTGTATAGTGCCGGGAGAGTACAAATGAATGAGGAAGACATGACCTATGGGCTCAGAAAACACGAAGTCTACACAGAGAGTCAGGCCATACTGACTAAGCACTCCCATAACTGGAGAGAAAATACAGAACAATATGTAAAGATGAGATCACGATTGCAAAGAACCTAGTTCCATGCCAAGGAGGCAATAGAGACTAAGTGAGGAGTAGCTATTATTATTATTATTTTATTAGAAAGCTTAATTCCATTAATACTGAGAGGGAACAAACTCAGGTTGGAGGGGAATGAGTTCTGAGTCAGATTATGAAGGACTGAGGAGTCAGGTTGGAGTAGAGAAAACATGGGGCCCATTCCCACCAGAGAGAGCTGTTTAAACCACAACACAGATGCAGAAATGGGTCAAATTCATACAAGGGGCAGCAGGTATGATTCACCTCAAATATTCCAACAAGAAGAGGTTAAAATAGGAAGTTAACATTCTCTTTAGTGGGTGGGCATTCTCTTTATGACCAGGCAAAAGACTTTAGATTTAATAGAGTCAAAAAATAACAGTCTTCCATTGACTTTTTAAGCAGACCAGCCACATAATTTTCAGGGTCCTGTTCCTGGGGCCCCTTGTTCAAAATTATTAAGAATTTCAAGACCATGGGGGCAGCTGGGTGGCTCAGTCAGGTCAGAACCTCTTGATTTTGGCTCAGGTCATGGTCTCTAAGTGTTAGGATCGAGCCCTGAGTCAGTCTCCACACTCAGAAGGGAGTCTGCTTGAGGATTCTCTCTCCATCTCCCTCTGCCTCTCCCCTCACCTCTCTTTCTTTCTCGAATAAATAAATAAATCTTTAAAAAAGAAGAAGAAGAATTTCAAGACCATGACAGAAGACTATCAAACCAAGTATGGAACCCTTCTGAGCCCAGAGCCCTGAGAATGCACAGGTCAAATGCCTGTGAAATCCACCTTATCATTCAGGGTGTGATGGTGAAAATACTTCCCAAAGATTATGATTCTAGCATCTTCTCATGAGATGCATTGGAAAAGGAAAATACTTGAGGTAGAGATACCCACAAAGTGACTCTTTATTGTAATTTGTCAAGAGACATTACAGAGAAAAATTTGGGAGAAATTGACAGCAAAAAGATATAAGGCATAAAGGACAAAGAGAGGTTAAGGTCGAAATCACCTCAAGTTAAGCAGAAGGATTATAACGAGGGAAAATATAGTAGGGGTACTTTTAACTGACCAATTCATTTCATTAACTGATGGTGTTATTCCCTCTGTAAACAATATGCTGACCAATGTCCCAGCACACTGCATGCTAACACAAGATGGGAGCTCCAGAAGGGCAAGGATTTTTGTCAGTTTTGTTCACTCCTATATTCCC
The DNA here is from genome assembly GCA_002007465.1 of Ailurus styani. NCBI lineage: Eukaryota > Metazoa > Chordata > Mammalia > Carnivora > Ailuridae > Ailurus > Ailurus styani. Next base: position 98,470 of record LNAC01000199.1, read on the forward strand.
AGGTACTTGACATATAATATTCAGTGCCTGACATATAGCAGTCACTAAACAAATGCTGAATGAATGAATGAACCTGTGCTAGTAGATACCTCTCTAAGACACTGTGATTCTACTACGAGTTGAACTCCTTTATCCTTATGCAAAGACAGTTACCTTCCCAAACCTATTAATGCCACTTGTATTTGCTATTATAATCATGCGATTTCATCAATTACAAAAAGCAATGAACTGTGTATGAGAAGAGAGTTGTTTTTACAAAAACAAAGTTTTTGAATCCTTAGAAAGACTCGGTAAAGTCTGGTTGTTGGGGGAAATTGTATCAATTAGACACGGAAAACACAACCATGAAAGAAGAGGGGAAAATACATAAAATTCTAGAAATCTTGACTCAGGTTGCCTTGCAAGTAGCTCTATGCTTTCACTCCACTTTAAACAAATGAAAACTGGAAACTGTAGCCTATTGCGGATGTGCTTAATGCAAGAAACACCATGCAGATGTCACGTAGCAGACTCATGCTCCAAGAGAAGGTCTCAGACCTATATCAAAAGACAGGTGAAGAATGTAAATGTATATGCCATATGTTTGCATGATGTCTTTATCATTTTTTTGTAATTTCTACTTTAACTGTGGTTTTTTTGTTTGTCACTTATTGTTACCATTTATTGAGTACCCACTATGTGCTGGACATAGTAATACCTGCTCTATTCCCATTATATATGGTGGCAACCCTGCCAGGTAGTAGCAGTCTTAGTCCCATTTTTCAGACAAAGAATCTAACACTCAGTTGTTTTAGTTAAGTCTTTACTCGCCTCAAGGCTACACAGAAAAGGCCAGAACTGGAAATAAACCCAAGATCCTCTGGCTCCAAATTCCAGCCTCTTCCCACCATATCACAATTAAGTGATTTGCTCAAAGTAATTGTGGTCTTCCTACTACAAACCTAATTTACTTTCCATTACATTAAGTTAACTGAATATTTTAATGAGCTGACCAACCACCAGGTCTGATTGCATCAGATAAGAATAAACCAAAATAAAATTGAATAAATAAGTGAATACATAAGCAAACTAATTTAAGGGAGATAAACCAAAATGTCAGCATATTATGCCAATGGCCTAATTATAGATTATAATTATATGTTATATAATTATAGTTATAGATAATAGATTTTATTTATAATTTAATTTCTTTATTATTTTACATTTATATTTAACATGTATTTTAATTTCTACTGACCCAATTATTTGCATTCCCTATCCTGGGAAGTCCCTTCCTGATATCAAGCTACCTGGGAGGTGAATTTTAATCAGAATACTGATTGGTGAGCCTAGAGTAAAAATTGCTTTGGGAGGATATTTTATGCAAACTCCAGAAAAGCTTGATGAAATATCCCTATTCCATAACCAAATACACCTCTCTGATGACCAGATAATGAAAACCCAAATTCAGTACACTTTTACATCAAAAGTATGAGTTCCTTTGGAGTGGAGAAAGAGATATGGAACAAAATTGATAAGCTATACGTGATAGGTAAAATGACCCCCAAAGACGTCCAAGTTCTTCTCCCTGGAACCTGTGAATACGTTTCCTTGCTTGGCAAGAGGGGCTTCACAGATGTAATTAAAGTCATGGACAGGGATTATCCAGGTGAGCCCAAAATAATCACATAAACTCTTAGAAGCAGTGAATTGTATTTTCTATCACACACCTGTTTATATTTTCCACATCTCCACTGAACATTTATTTCTTATATAATTAGGGGAAATGTTGCAAATACAGATGAAAAGAAAAAAAGGGAGATAGAAAATATCTCCCCAAACTGAAGCACCTGAGAATGACCAGGCTGGTTGGAAGGAGACACAGGACATGTCAGAACCTCTATTTGTCAGGACTATTTAGGTTACAAGTGACAGAAACCAGATTGGGTCACTTGCCCATCTCTGGACCAATTATAGTTTCAGGAGCGTGGTGCACCAACTCTGGGTGGAAGAGCCACCAAATTCACATGGAGCGTGGGAGAGGAAGACACGCAAAGAAGGAGTAAAGAAGTGCTTACTCTGCAAATGGTGTCCCCAACCCTAATAGAAAAACAGGCAAGGTCAGGTGCATGGGGGGAGGGTCCTAACGAATGGTAGGAAGAGGACTAAAGCTCACGATGAGCTCAGTGTTAAACATATTCAAGTCTTCATGTCAGAAATTGTCTCCAGGGTAGATGTTCAAAAGGCAACTGGAAATGGGTTACTAGAGAAGTGCCGAGATTTGCAAGTCATCTGCAAGTCACCTGGGTGGTGACAGGAGTCTGTCTAGCTCCCTCAGTTCTACTTTGTCTGTGCTGACATCATTCCCAGATATGCCCTTCCCGCAGGCAGTCCAGCGAGTCTTCCACCCAGTTAGCAACACCTGTGTACAGCACTGCCCTCACAACAGTCCCAAAGAAGGGCCTGGTGTTCCTTGGACTACCTTCTCGTCACATCTGGAAACAATCTCTATGGCAAGAGAGGAAAAAATATATGGATGGGCCAGTCCTGGATCATATGTCCACGCCTGGAGCCAATGGGAGGGGCCAGCAGAGGTGTGCCAACAGAAAGTGATGGATGAGCATAAAAAGCCCTTCTCTCTTTCCTTTTTCTTTTGACTCCATCCCAGTTTCAACCAGGTATATTGACGGAGGTGCCCTCTACCTTCAGCTGGGCACTCCATGACTGCTCGCTCGCTTAACCTCCCAAATTAGATTTGTACATCCATCTCCTTGTCATCATAACATAGGGACTGGTTCATGTCCTGGGCCCCAGTTTGATGCCAGTTCTTCCCTGATGAAAATCCTAATGCAGCCAATGTTCCTCCAAATGTGTGCAAAACATATTATATTCCTTTGATCAAAATTATGCAAAGAACCAGATGTTCACTTTTGGTTATCTTACAGATAACAGTCAGTATTTAAATGACCTTACCTGGTCTTTCACTGTCCTTGTCCTTTGAATTCTGTTTTGGGTTATTTTTCTCACACACGACTGTATTATTTTTCTCAGATTATTTTCTTAGATTGAACTCCAACATGCTAACATAGTGTTTTGGTTTTCTATTGCTACAGTAACGAATTGCCATACATTTACAGGCTTAAAACAACATTCATTTATGATTTTGTAACTTCCATGGGCCAGAAGTCTGGACAGAGTGGGGCTCAAGGGTTTTTCTCTGTTCCAGGTCTCACAAGACCAAATCAAGAGCAGCATTCCTTTCTGGAGGCTCTGGGGAAGAACCTACTTCCAAGCTTTTTCAGTTGTCAGAATTTCATTTCTTGCAGTTGTAGGACTGAGGTTCTTGTTTGCTTGCTGGCTGTCAGCCAGGGGCTGCCCTTAGCTCTTGAAGATCTCTCTTCAGTCCTTGCAGGCAGCTCCCTGTGCTCACAGCAGGTAACAGCACTTCAAACCCTTCTCACACTTGGAGTCTCCCTCTTGGATTCCTTCTCCTTCCTCCTATTCCACTGCATGTCTTTAACTCCAACCAGAGTTCTCTGCTTTGAAGGGCACACCTGGATTATCCACGTCCATAATCTTAATTGCAGATGCGAAGCCCCTCTTACCATGCAAGGGAACATTCACAGGCTGCAGGGAGCAGGGCTTAGACGTCTTCGGGGGTCATTTTGCCTGTCACATATAGCTTATCAATTTTGTTCCATACCACTTTCTCCACTGCAAAGGAACTCATACTTTTGATATAAATGGGTACTGAATTTGGGGATTCCATTATCCAGTCATCAGAGTGGTGTATTCAGTTGTGAGGTAGGGATAGGTCATCCGACTTTTCAGAGTTCACATGAAATGTCTTCCCAAGACAATTTTTATTCTATGTTCACCAATCAGCATTCTGACCATAATTCACCTCCCAGGTAACTAGATATCATGAAGGAACTTCTCAAGATAGAGAATGTAAATAATTAAGTCAATAGAAATTCAAATAAATAAATATAAGTATAAAATAATATGTAAATGTAAATTAGAAATGTATACATATTAATTAAGTTAATATAAAATGATGACACTCTGATAATAACTGGAATTGGTAATAGCTGTCCACAACTAAAAGAATGGTCATGTCGAGGAGGACTTAAAACTTCCAGCATTCTCACTCTGATACAATGGCTTCACTGAGGCGATCCTGTGAGAGATGTGTCACCAGAGCCATACAGCAGCCTCATAATCTCTCTCTTCACAAAATCACCATTGAAGAGAGATATTGGAAGATAATTTTTACACAAACGTTGACTGACATAAGCATAGAAGCTTCTTCAAGAGTAAGTAGGGATGGGGGCACCTGGGCAGCTCAGTTGTTTAAGCATCCAACTCTTGATTTCAGCTGAGGTCATGATCTTAGGGTCACAGGATCGAGCCCCATGTGGGGCTCCGCACTCAGTGCAGAGTCTGCTTGAGATTCTCTCTATCTCCCTCTCCCTCTGCCCCTCCCCCATGCGTGTATGCTCTCTCTCTCTCGCTCACTCTCTCTCTATCTCTCTCTCAAATAAATAAATCTTTGGCGGGAAAAAAAAGAATAGGTAGGGTTGAAGAGATGGGTAATGGATGTCCCAACCAGGGAGGAATGAGCCATTCTGTAAGAGGTGCTACTTTTCTAGCCTCCCTTTCTTAGTATCTTGACTGTAATTGTTAATGAGATTCACTTGGCATCTCAAATTTCTGGAGATGTTCTTTATCAATGACTTTACAAATATAACTAAAGAATTCCACATTGCAGAATGGAAACCAAACCTACCTACATACATATGTACATACACATACATGTATATACATATACATATACTTGTATATACATATATATTTAAGTAGGATTCTATGTGGACTTGGTGTAAATTTACAATCCTTCAGGTCTCTGTTGCATCTCATGCTATCTGTGTGGCTGGTGGATCTGCATCAGAGTCCTAAACCCTGCCCCCTTTTTATCCATAACATCTTGGTTTTCAAGCAGCCATGCTTTTATATTATCACTTGACATATAGTGGCAGAAAGATTTTTCCTTCTTCTCTTCTAGGTTCTTTGGCCGGTCTAATAACTAAATTGACGTAAGACAAATTAACAGGAGAAAAATAAATTTAATTTCATACATACAAGAACCCCCAAAGATAAGAGACTCAATGGTAGTCAGAGAATTGAGGCTTAGATGTCATCCTGAGCTAGGCAATGGGATAGGGGTATGGGCCTTCCAAACATGTGTTGGGGGCGGGGGCAGGGAGCAATTTACAGAAAGATAACGAGAGCTGATCTCTGCTAATCAGATGTTTGTCCTACCATCCAAGCAAGTCTTTCAGGTAGAAAAAAGTTATCATAGCTCTCTGGGCCAGGCCTCCTGTCTATAAATTCTTTAAGACAGTTAAGGGATAGGTAAAAGTTTTTCTTGAGTCCGGTGGCTCTGGACCACCTTCAGCTCAAAGTAATCCACATGCTAAAGTGGTCCGTTGCGGGGGCAGCATACTCTGCTCCCCTTCAAACCAAATACTACTTTTCCTTACTGATCACAACTCAATTCACAGGATGAGTGCGCCCCATCCCCCTGCTTCATCACCTCCCATCCGAATTCTTGCAACTGTACTTCTTGTATTACTACAGTACTCTCTTCAATACTGTTTTTTACTTTTTCCGTACTTGTGTTTATTGTTATTTATTACTGTATTACTTTCATCACTAGGCAAGAATTTGTGCGCCCTCCCTAGACTCTTAAATCACCAGCTGAGAGAGAACCAGCAGGTCAAAGAGGAAAGAAGAGCCCCTCGCCAAACTCCAAATGCAGCCAGACACCATGAATATATCATAAAACAGGTCGACTGCCTAGGACGTTCATAAAGCTTGATTTTCATTAGATTCCCCTCCAACTTTTTCATAATCTAGGCTTCCTGCCCTGTGTTAATTATATCTCTGACCCAAAACCAACTAACTAAGAGGCTGCATGTTGTGATGGAAAGTGTGCTGGACCAGGCGCCAGAAACTGTGAGGGTTAGGGCCAATTCTGGAGCTAACCAGCTGTGTGACCTTGAACAAGTCACTTCATCTCTCAGAACTGTGGTCCCCTCACTTCTTCAATGAACAGCGAATGAAATTATGTCTATAATTTCTTCCCAAAGTTATGTCATTCTTTGATTCTTGTTTTCTTTATTCTTACCATTAATATACTGTATATAACAACATCGTCTACATTCACACCAGCCTAAGTTTTTATTACTATTTTTTGCTAAACATAAATCATGATTCATGAGCTATCTAACACCAAAAATGAACACTCCGTGCAATTTCAAAAACAATTTTGTTAAATTTATTTAAGGTACGATTCAGCGAATGAGGTATTTGACATGCCACAGTGAAAATAAACTTTGGTTTCAAAACCCAGTAAATAAAAACCAGATTTGAAAAGCCAGAGCTAAGACTGGCTGGGGTCCATCATCTTTACAAGAATAGAGGGACTTAGAACATAGCATTTGCCTAAGAACTGGGCAGAAAATCTGGAGCAAGAGGGTAGGGGGTAGTAAATTGGTGGGAAAATTAAAGATACATTTTCTCCAGCTGTTGGATTTCTCACACTGTTGAGTTTTGAGGTTACAGTGTGTAACTCGAATATGAAACATCACTGGGAGGAAGGGAACTCATTTAATATTATGTTAGTTGTAGAATTATAACTAGGTGTAAAGCAAAGAAAGTAGTTATCTATTATTCATTCCTTCTGAATAGACATTTCCTGTCTGTGAATACAAAGCATGACTAGAATTCACTTGCTGAAACTCGGGGATGCTACAAGAGAACATCTCATTTTCATTTGATCTGACCTTGTGTATGATAATGGAGCTCCTTTAAAACACTGACGCTTGTCTGTTCTCCTTAGATTGCACCCCAGGGAATTATTCCTACCCCTGGCCTCCCAGGAGAGAAATTAAACTTAGAGGGTGTCAGTGACTTGCCCAAGTCACGCCAATGCTGTCTGTTTAGGCAATCTGGAAAAGATTTGGCCACAACACCCAGTCTAGTTAGTTACCCGTGTACTATATGTGACTGCCTATATGATAAGAAGAATTTCTCTCCCTGACACCTGAGCCCACCAACTGGCAACTGGCATGGCAGACTGACCAGAAATTAACATACCTCCTTGCCCTATCCATGCATCTCTAGCTGCTGAGGGAAGGTGGCTTGTCTTTAGAGTGGTGGTAGAAGAGTCCCAGTTAGAGACACTGTACAGGACACAGGTGTATGGGACAGAAACATACTGGACATCAGTGGGCCAGCCACAGAGGGATTAGACACACCTGAGTCTCAGGCCCAGCTGCTAAATCAAGTGCCCTGTCTCCTTACCAAGGCCTTGAACTGGAACCAAAGCATAAACCCCAAGCTGCAAAGAACCTCAATAAACAGAAATAAGACTCCCCTTGTTTTTTTTCTTTTGCTTTTGTTTTCTCCAATTATCTTATGCAATAAATCAACTTTAAAATTCAGTCAGTTTTGACTTAGAATCTAATCTAGTCATTTTCTAAAAAATTATTAAATCAAAACATAATCTCATTGAATTGAAGAGTCATCCAGTTCAGGCCCTCCATAAATTTATGACTAGATGGGTGGATAGAGGAGTGGGTGGGAGGCTGCATGGATGGTTGGACGATAGATGGATAAATGAAATGGATGAATTGCCTTTCCTAGACTCTAGTTATGAGCTCCAACCTCTGAAAGTACAGAATGTACATCTACATGTAGATGCCCCCTTGCTAAAATCCTGCACTGATTAAAAAGTGAATGTAAATTTTCTCTGATGAGCTTTTTATCATGTTCAGCAGAAAGAGAAGTCTGATATAAAGTAGTAAAACAAGAATAAACAAACCTATAATTTGGAGTAGCAGCTCTGGGGACAATAACAAGGTTTTCCAATCTCCCAGATCATAATTAACAGTGTAAAGAATTAAAGGGAAGTTCAGGAAGGAGTGCTTAAACCTTTTTGTAAATTTAAAAACAAGTAATGATCTCCATTGCTGTTCTCCAGGTTTATTCAAATTTGGACAATTAGGACAATTAAACATAAAACAGAGACAGTTCTAAAGAAGGAGCTGCAACAAAGCAGAATAATTGCTGGTACGGGCTATCAAATTTACATAAAAAAAGATTAAAAAGCTGATTTACATTTAAAAAACAAGATCAGGCAACATCTAAAATAGATAACACAACCCGCTGAGAAAAGCTCTTTTCATCAATAAAGGAGAAGCAAAGGTGATTATACATAACAAAACTAATCTTCTATATTGCTTTAATCACCTAAAACCACTTTAACTGTTTATTTGGGAACTGTTATGTGAAAAAAAAAATATTGCATGTAAAAGTGTCTAATTTCCAGGTTGCAATAAAACATAGGCAACCATCAGAATCTTGCTCACACATCCTCTGTTTATCACCTGCTCTCTTCTCTAGATCCTATCTTCTCTTGGTTATCAAAGTTTTCACCAATTACAAACCTACCCTACCTATTGTAGGACTTGAAAATTTGCCATGTAATTGGTTTAACAGATGCTTCCAGAATAGCAGTTCTGTTTATTGTTACAGCATCTCATGAACAAAGTAGATTGTAAAGGCTTTTCCTTCCTGGACTGAGCATCTACGTGGGATTTTGAACTTTTTTTCAAATCGAAGAACAGAATTACCTGAATTTCAATGTGTGCCGTGACCAGATCCTTTATTAATATTTGCTATTATGTAGGGTTTTTTTTAAAAAAACAGTTATTTATTCATTAGTTCAGTACTTTCATGATTTGAACTCAAAGAATCAAAAACACTTTAGCGGATCTCAAAATCCGGGGCTCAACTGCCATTAGTATATAGTGATGTTCTTAAAGCTTCTTGTGAAATCACCCTAGAAGTTAAGAAGAAAATTGCAATTATCCCAGTCCCAATTACAACTTAGGCTAGGAAAAACAGACAGAAACTAGAAATTGGGATAATCCCCATTTCAGTCCCTCTATAAAGAGTAATGAAATAGTGATGATATCAAGAGACTTTAAGGTACCAAGTGATCGGGTTCAGGGCATATTACCCCAAAATATGGCACAGCTCTATATTGACTATCTTAAGCTAAAGGAGTCAGAGAAATAGTAAGTGTAGAAAGGATTCTCTGCCCTCCCCCTTCTCCCTGCAGCTGGTTATAGGACCCTCAGTTGAGAGGCGCCCTACCTGTCCCCAGAGGAAGCAAGCAGCCTTGTCTCCAAAGAGGAGCAAGCAATCTGGACAAACAACAAAGGGACCTTGCTAAGTTTCCCTCAGGTTGCTGCCTTTAGCTCACACCCCTTTGTCCTATCAAATTTCCCCACAACTTTCAATTCGTTATCTAACCTAGTATAAAAACACTCAGGCCCAACTTCTTCTACAGGTCTTCCTTTCCTTATGAAGGCTCCCATGTCACATAAAACTCACATTAAAATATTAAATGAATGTGTATGCTTTTTCCCTTGGTCCTCTCTCTGCTGTTACGGGGGCCCCTGCTGAAAACCTAGAAAGGTAGAAGGAAAAATATTTTTCCTCCCTATACGACAAACCACAGATCAAACAACAGGAATAAAAGCAAAATTGAAATTTAAGACAAGAAAGGAGAAGATAGATTTGACTTTAAACAGTTTTACAAGTTCTCCCAAAACTCTACAAAAACGCTCAAATGCCTCTAGCCCCTGTGGCAAGTGCCTACCGTCTGTTATCTATGAAAGCATGTGTTTGTGAATCAAATAGCAAGTATTTGTATGTTATAAAAGACTTCAAATATCTAGCCAAGCTGGGCATCCCTTTTATTCTTATCGAATGGAATCCGATTTCCCACTCATTTCTATTATAAATAGGAAATGAGATCCCACAGGAAACAAAGGAAGAGAGATTATGGCAAAAAAAGGTGGGGGGAACAGATATGGTAAGAAGGTGGTCAGCACTGTGGCCTCTTCTGAACTGTGGTCCCCAGTGTATTGAATTCCCCAAAAACAGAAAACATCACATACCTTTACTGTGGAACGGCATCAGTTAACGCCTATCAGGTTTGTATATTTGTAACTTCCTACGTCTGATTTATTTTAAAATAACACCTATAAAAAGTATCACAAAAGTAGAGGACAAAATAAAATTTAAGACAAACCATCAATCCTCACTCATACAGAATGAAACAGTAGCATAAGAAGAACTCCTATAATAATAGGATTCCAAAACTTTAAACCTCTAATGAGACTTGTGGTTGTACTAATGCATCTCTTTCCCTGGGAATGGTCCTAAAGTACTTCCTAGGGATAAGAGAAACCTAGGATTGGATCTCAGAGAAAGAGTAAGCTAAAACTAGGTTATACCTTCAGTTTTGCCACTAATGTTCTCTAGGGCTTGAGGTTAGAGGCTGAACCTCAGTGCGTCTTAGCTCGCCCTTCAGCAAAAGATGTCACTGGCTTTCCTGCCAAGCTCCAAGAGAAATGAAAAAATGAACTAGAAACTGCAAGTCACCCAGTATCCCTTGGATAAAGGTCCTATAAATATTTATTACCGTTGTTACTTCACAGTAAAACATGCTGCAGCCCCGGACACGACTATTTCAACTATACACACAATGCTACCAGGAAGAGAAGACAAAAGCTTGCTTTCACTAAGTACCATATAAACAGGAATCGGTCAGCATCCACCCACATCATATTTTTATATGTCCACGATATGCTCGAATATGGAATATATAAAAGATACAGCCTGTACTTGAAGAAGTAGGCAAGGTAAAAATGAAAACAGGGTGAAAACATACAGAATAATAAAACACATAACAAGAAATGCTATAAACAGAAGAACAAACAATGTGGATGACTTTCACAGGCACAACGATGAGTGAAGGAGGCCAGATTACATACCACACAATTCCATTTTATATGAAGTTCAAAAATGCACACAACTAGTCTATAATTAGAGGTCAGAACTGTGGTTACCTCTTACTCGCAGGTGGATGTTAATGGACTGAGAAGGAGCATGGGGTGCTGGAAATGTTCTAAATCCTGATCCAAGTGGTGGTTTCTGGCGAAAACACACATGTGAGAATTCATCAACTTGCACACTTAAGATGTGTGTGCCTTTTAGGTATGTTACACCACATAATTTTTTTAAAAATTAAATAAAGAAGGGCTGCTGGAGCCTTAAATTTGAGTCTAGCTCTGTGGAATTATTATGCATGAATGTCAGGGAAACTTAAGAGTGACTAGAATGGCCTGAGAGGGGCCCAGTCCCTCAGAGATTGTGTTAGGTTTCTGTATGGTGAGGGGCTTGATTCAGCAAAAAAGAAGGGAGAGGGCATTCCCCAAAAGGAATAGCAGGAGGTTCACAGATAGTCCAAGACTACGAGGTTTGCAAGTCATCACAAACACCACTGACCCAGGACTACAACCAAAGTCTCAAGGATGAGAAACCTGGCCACTCTCCACAGAACGAAAACTAAAGACAGTTTCTATGACTTAAGAATTTGGGTGACTTAAGCTATCCGGAAACAGTTTAGGGTCAGAATATTTAAAGTCTTCTCACTTTAAGTCAGAAGTCACTTTAAGTAAAAGTTAGAACTCAAACAACTGTTCCATCCCCAGACGTCTCAGATGCAGTCATCAAAATGGCGTCTATTTATTCCAGAGCATCTGAGAAGCAGCCACTGCCAAATCACTGCATGAACGAAAGAGGAAGAACACCTTTCTCTCTCCAGTTCTCACGCTTCCCACCCATTCAGAAAAAAAAAAAAATGAGGAAAAAGACTGGGCTTCCAGAAGCACAGCCTGAGATGGGAATTTAGGGGTGCATGATTTACAGAGGACATACGCAAAAGTAAAAAGCTGTCAGAAGGTGAAAGGAGCCGGCTGGGGAAGGAGGGCATCAAGAGGTGAGGAAGGGAGGTGCACCTGCCCAGGTCCTGCCCTTTAGAGGAGGAGTTTTCCCTTCTGCACTCTCATGTCAATCATTTACTACAGGATGGGTGGAGAGGACAGTCGCCTCCAGTAAAAGAGGTTCCTGTTGGCCCACGGCAATTTTTGGAGAAAGGAAAGGTGGGGATAATATCCCAGCCTGGTGGAAGGATGTAGGCTGGGCAGTGGCCACTACAGAAGCTACCAGAGTCCTGCGCCCATCTTTAAATTAGCAGGTCATGTCAGCTACCAGACCAGCCATGACACTGTCCCCATGACCTGCAGAGTCAACTTCTCAGAAACTTGTTTGTTTTTCTTACAAAAGAAATCTCATCTTCATATCAAAGATGCAGATTGGTTTTGGTGGTAATTCATATCTCCGATGTTAACATCGATAGTAAAACTAAGTAATGATCATTAGCACTAGGCTGTGGTAATCGGCTCAAGTTTGCTTTCAGACATGAATTCCCTTCCAATCCCAGGAAATTTGGGAGGAAGAGAGAAACAGAATGAAAGTTCGGGAGGGGGACAGAAAGTGTCCTCTCTCAAGCTATAAATCATAGAAATTGAATTAGATCATCTCAAATTGAGGGACAAAAAGCCAGTTATAGATCCATTTCACGACACTGGCTGACATGGATTCCATTTGTGACTCACTGAGTAACATTACTTATTCTGAGTGCTCCTCTGACAATGCAAGCACTTAGCATGAAGACATGTGCAACGTTGGAGGACAGCGGGAAGAGCACAATCCCACGGTTTGCCTAGAAAGCAAACTCAGCGTCAGGCATATGCATTTCTGAAGGCTACTCTCAGTGTCTCTGTGAAAATCTGCTTTTTGCATATCTCAAAATTCATAAGATCCCATTTTCTTTCCAGACACAGTCAACACAATCAAACCATTTTAATCTCAACCCTAGGGCAATAGATCAAAACTAGAAACTAATTAAGTATACGGTAACTGGATCAGTCAGGGCTCCAGCAAGGGTCTCTAAGGACATGTTCATGAAGAGTTTATTTGCGGGTATGGGTAGGGTTAAAGGAACCCTACAGGGATGGTGAAGCACCCTGGGGCTATCAGCAATGGGGTTGCTACCAGCCCTAGGTGAGAGGGGGAAGGAGCTGCCCAGTGGGGCTGGTTCCAGGAGAGGACAGACACCTTCTGGGATAGGGCTGGGAAAACGAATACCGCAAACACTCTCTTCTTCTGCCTTCTGATTACCTGTCAAGGCCACCATTGTCTGAATCCAGCCAGAAGCCAGAGAATCCAGCCAGCTCTGCCCAATTTAGTCCACACAGGGCAAGAACAGGTAGGAGAAAAGTAGAGAGAAGATCTGGGACAGCAAGCAGATAATATCCAACTCTCCTACACATGGAGCTGATACCTTTATAAGCAGGTTGAAAGTTACAGTTTTAAGGGAAAAAAGAGTCATTCCCTTCAATATATTCCTTCTGGGAAGTGCTTCATGTATTATTGATAATAACAACTGCCATATGCCAGGCACTGTACCAGATGCTTTACTGTTAGTTATTTTATGTTATTTAACCCTCATCATAACTCTGTGTGATGGATAAAATTAGCTTCATTTTGCAAATGATCAACTTGAGGCTGACAGGGGGCCAAGTACCGGCTTTCCAGGGAGGAAGCACAGGAGTCCAGGAGAGACCCAGGACACCCGGATCTCCAAGCCCTCGGGCAGCCTGTTCTGCTTCCCTCGAGCAAATATGCTGCCAGGGCTGAAAACACTTTAGAAGTCCTCCTCTGAGTTGCTTTCAGAGTGCTTTTAAAAGCTTTACCCAACCCCGAGATCAGTCCCATTACTTTACAGTCACACATTTTTAACGACAAAAGAAGATGGTAATGATTCATCCTCACCACGTTCACCAGATGTAAGGCCAAATGATGTCTGACTATTTCTAAAAGTCAAATCAGATTCACCCTCAAAGGACTGAGGTTATTAAAAGTAAGCTTTGAAAAATAATTCCAAGAAAGAAGCCTCAAAGCAACATCTGTAAAGCTGGACATCCCAATTCAGAATGCGATGCCTTTAAAACCACCAGCAGTTTTCCCGCAGAAGAATCCTAGGCCTCCAAAAGGGGTCCACTGCTAATTTAGAGAAGTAAGGAAATTGGAAACAACCCAAATCTCCCAAAATAAGGCAACAAGTAATTAAACACGTTTGTGTACTGCCTAACCTCTCTCTGCCCCACCTCACCCTTGAGATGGAAACCAATAAGGGGCAGGAACTAGTTACCTTGTCCAACGACCCTTCCTGGCTCTGTGCACTGAGCCTGGCACATGGTAGACCCTCAGTAGATACCCACCGAATGAATGAATGAATGAATGAATGAATGAAATTCATCCTCCTTCCTAGAATGTAACCTTTGTGTAAATATTCCATACCCTTCAGTGTCATTCTGTATGAAGAACTGATAAAGATGAACACAAAGTGCTTTGTTCCCTTCCATAGAAGACCAGCAAATCATCTACAGAATTATCTATGGGAAAGTAAGAAACAAATAACTCCCTACTCATCTCATCCTCAATGCTACACCCCCACGCCAGCTTCCCTCTCTCCCTCACACCCTCAAGTGTCAAAACAATCACCAGTTCTGTTTGGCAGACATCAAGCATCCTTTCCTTGCGAGGCCATCCAAAAAACTAATGAGTATTATTACATCTCCTCCTCGACCATATAATCGGCTAATACTAAAAGTGCTAAGAGAGATGGCGTTTTGCTGGTTCACATCTAAAATTTAGACAATCAGCCATGAATGCCTCAGGCTGATCACATGCTGGGAGAAGCAATAATAATACGTCTGGCCAGATTTCCCTGCCAACTGGAAGGCCCAGGTTGGGGAGCAGATGTGCTGTGGAGGTGATACATTTGGTTTTCAGTGGGGAGGGTCTGTGGGTCTCATCTGTCTTCTGCACCCCCACTGGTCAGCTCAGAGCTCAGCACTAATGCCAGCTGCTTAAGGACCTGCTCTCGTGGGTATACTGCAGCTGCAGGGAAGGAAGCACGCCCTGCGGAGGAGACAGCCCCACACTGTTCTGTGACCCCAGTGGCATGCTAGGTTTTGCTCAGAGGCTCCTTTTCACTGTGGACTCAACCCTTCCTTTCCCCACAGACTGAGTTTGGTGGCGCTCTCTTAGGCAATTTCAGCAAACCTACCCCTCTGCCCACTATGCTAGGAAAAGTCTAGCTTCTGCGTATGGAGTCAGCCTGCAGATCCCATGTCAGCAGGAAACCACGGATGACCAACTGCAGAATCAATAGGGCCTCTGTCCCTGCCACGTGAGGGAGACCCCAAGCTTATCAGCACCATCACGATAAGTACCTATTTGCCTGACATCTCCTCAATCAATAACTTTGTTATTGTTTGCATTATCTGACTATAAGTTTGGTCAATATATCCAGCTAATGGGTAACCTGAGCCAGGATTGCATTTCAATTTTTTTTTTCTTAAGTTTAACTCTCTGTGCGCCAGGTAGAAATTACTAAGGGAAACTCACCAGCTCTACTTTGCCGTCTCTGAGTTTTATAGAACCTCCCCAAGCTGTGAGCTGAGACAAGGAAATTCATGTTGCCCAAGGGTAACCCGAATTAAATAAACCCTGTCCTTCTTTGCTAGTATTTTTATTAGGTTTTCACAAGGATGGGCAGGTGGTTTTGTGTGTGTGATTTCCTTTACCTAATGCACTGGAGAGAACAGAATAAACTTGCTAGCAGGTAGATCAAAATGCACAATGCCAATGGTATTAGCTGGGTGGAGAATGGGTATGGGTCTGCGGAGGTTTTGAAGCCCTCCTCATGATTAGCCTAAGATATATATGGTAACACCACAAAAAAATAAATATTCTTGAACTGTGTCACAAGTCGACTCCATGAGACATATTGGAAGGGCCCGGCCATTGTCGCGTGAATTACTGGCAGATGGCCCAGCTCGTGGCAGTGGCTTTAGCTGCCCTCTCACCCTTCTTGGGATTGCACGCGGCTCTTGGAAGAGATCGAGCCCAAAAGGTTATGGCTAATCATAAAAAAAGAAATAAAACTTGTAGTAACAAAGTGTGCCATGCACAGAATGCTTTGATTTTCTTGTCACATTAAAAATATTTACTGGTTTCTCCAGTCCAGATTTAGTGGCAACCCCAAGTATGGAGGAAATAAACAAATTATTCACTCACCAGAATGAATCTGGTAGCATCCTTGCCTGTTTCATCATTCTGCCTTTTGGTTCCCTTTCTTTTTTTTTTTTTTTTAGGATTGGTTCTAGAATGTCATTCCTATATAACTGCATTGATAATGGGGTAGAAATCTACAGATCAGAGGCAGCTTTGTTTTTTAATAAATTAACTTTAAAAGCATGGAGTTTTAAACATGGAGTTTAAACTTTAAAACAGGAGTTTTAAATTGCAAACTGTGGCTCCCTGGTTCGTAGGCTCCAGGCCCCCCAGAGCCAGCCCTAGAGCACATCCAGTCTGGTCCCTGAGTTTACAGCTGAGGTCAGACAGGTGGGTGACTGCTCAAGTCAAACGTTGCATCATCCCAGCCCTGGGTCTTAACTCCTTGCCTTCAGCAGCCCTGCTCGGCAGGCCTCCCACACAACTTCTGACTTTGCCAGCCTTATTTCTCCACTTCTGTTCCCTCTGTTCTTTTCTTTGCTGTTCGTTGCTGAGCACATGGAGAGAAGGGGCAGCTGCTTAGCGTGAGGCAAACCCTTACCCTCTTTCTTCAACCCTTACTGTGTCATTCAGACCCCATTTGTACTTTGTAAGGAAGAGAAAAACAGGAGGAGAGGGGTGGGAAACAAGACCGAGAGTAAAGGTCGGCATAGGACAGGTGGGGGGGGGGGGCNGGGGGGGGGGGGGGGGGGGGTCCTGTCTATCTACTCAGACACAGGAGATGTGAATTAATGCCTGCCCCAAAGCTCTCCTTCCCTCTTACTCTGACTATTAACTTAACCTAAGTCCTAACAAGAATTGATCCAGCTAACAAATAGATCCAAAAGGGCTAACGGGGTTGATATGGATGTATCATGGGAAATAATGAGTCATGAAAAATTATGAATGAAAACATGCATAATCAATACATGACTATAGATGTGAGGGGGTGGGTAATGATTCCAAGACACTGACTCCTTTGTTTCACATCATGACTGATGGAGTTCTGGATATGCTATCCTAAAATATGCACCTTGGTCTACTGAATATATTCACGCTCCAGGCGTTTGAGGTACAGCAGGTGTAGGAAGGACTCTCTGACCTCCTCTCCCCAGCCCCCCCAAGCGGGTCATACATAAGAGCCTCGTGTGAGAGGTGCCCTCCGTATAAAAGAAAGAAAGGGCATTTTTATCTCCCAAGACGGAGGGACGCTGAAAGAAATCCAAACCAACAGACCTTGCTACATTGCCCCCACTTTATTGCTTTGAACTCCTACTCTTTGCCTTATCATATCTTTCCATGGCTGCCCAACGTCGCATGGAAACATTCAGTCTGAGCATTTCTTCAGGCCTTCATTTCCTGATGAAGTCTCCTGTGTCACATAAAATTGGTATTAAATAAATGTGTATGCTTTTCTCCCGTTTATCTATCTTTGTCAGTTTCATTTTCAGACCCAGACAGAGACCCTAAGAGAGTGGAGGAAACTATTTCTCCTTCCCTAAATAACATTCATCACCAGAACGCATATGCTTAATTTTTTTAAAGATTTTATTTATTTATTTGACAGAGAGAGAGAGAGATCAAAAGTCGGCAGAGAGGCAGGCAGAGAGAGAGGAGGAAGCAGGCTCCCTGCTGAGCAGGGAGCCCGACGCGGACCTCCATCCCAGGACCCTGAGATCATGACCTGAGCCGAAGGCAGAGGCTTTAACCCACTGAGCCACCCAGGCGCCCCAGAACGCATATGCTTTAGACCAGGTCATGCAATCCTGACCAGGGTTCTAGCATCCCGCACTAATCGGCTTGACTGAATCCGAGTTACTTCATTAGCCTTCTTGTCTTCTGGCTAAAACCAAAGACGGAGATTCCACCTTTGTGTCCTGCTGTTTTTCATTCAGGCACGTGACCCAGTCTTTACACTAGGGGAGGCCTGGAGAGAGAAGGTTACTGAGAGGTGCCGCACAATCGCCATGAACCTCAGAGCGAGCTCAAGGGGAAAGGAGGGACCAGCGGGGTTTGTGTGGAACCTTCCCGCACACGGCGTGCTGAGTTGGTGACAGACTCGGTGCCCCAACCTAAATGCAGCCTGCTCTTTTCCCCTCCCAGTAGCAGTGCTTTGCTTTGTTGCCAACTCCACAGTCTATAGCCCCAAACTCTGACCAGGTGGCCCCACTCATGAACTGGTAGTTTTTAGTTCATGACTTGCCCTTTCCAACAGAGTCCTGATATGCAACTGACTCTAGGCTTCCCAAGTCCTGTCCAGCAGGTAACAGGATGCTGTAGAATTTAAATCCGTTTAAGGAAGCCTGTCCTCTGCACTAGAAACTGAAACAGAGCCGTTCAGCCTCTCCAGGCTCTTCGCACATGTGTTTCTTGCACACAGAATTACATGGGAAGGTCAAAGTCTGGGTTGTCCGGCTCTACCTGCAATCTCTTGCTTGTTTCGCTGGCAGGCAAGTGCCTGACTCTGGTATATTTGCCTTAGTCCTACTACCACATTTCCAAGCTCCCTCGCTGCCACATTACTTGAACCAGGTCAACTCTGGGAGGAGAGGTTTGCTTTTCCTTCCTGTAACCTCCGGACTGATTTAATTAAGCATCTCCTCCAACCTCGATTTATAGGCTGCAAAGTGTTCTCGCAGCAGCCCCTCGATGTGCTGTGTTTTTCAATGAGCAGAAATGCGGTAAGTCAGATAGAAACCCCATTCCGAGCGTCTGCTGCCACCCCGAGAGCAGTTCCGACAAGCGCATTCGTCTCTGAACGTTTAACAGCAAAGGCTTGGATAAGCGCGCCGGGGTTTCCCTTGGTAACTTAGCACCGCTCTCCAAATCGGCTGAGAGGGTCACGAAATCCTTCGTCCACCCCCCCTCCCCCGGGGCTCCTGGGGAAGGCGAAGTTTTCTCCCGGCCTCCTGCTGTGAGGAAATAACCTTTATACCCTATTTTATAAATTACACAATTTTTTTCAAGGTTAAAACTAAAAATAAGAAAACCCTAACCCGTAATAGTGGGAGGACTGAGGAAAGAAAAGGGGCAAAGAGAAACAATGTCAACAGCGTGCCTCTCCAGACTTGGTCCCTAGTGACCTTGGGTTCTCCCATCAGACCCCAGATGTCCTCCCCAGCTAGACAATCCTGGCCCCCAACCTGCCACCGGGGAAAGAAGGAAACCAAATTTCCCATAGGAAATGCCCTCTCCTAGTCTCTCAAAAGCTTCAACCTCAAAATGAAATCTGACAAAGAAACAAATTAAATAAATTGCTGCGCTGAGGGTTTTGCGTTGTTCAGATCAAAGACTCAGTCTGCAGCATTGTTAGGCCCTGGCGCAATGATCTTCTGAAGCCAGGGGCAAAAATAAAGTTTTCCTCCCTTCAGCTCTTCTCACTGGCCCGGGGCGGATTATCTGGAGATAATGAATGGACAGTGGGAAACCGAAGGACAGGAACCCCAGTGTCCACGGAAGCCAGGCAAGTCAGTAACACGCATGAAGGAAACCGGATGGGTAAGGAATTGTATGTGATCTCTCCAAATTTTTTAATGTTAGCGACTCATTCAATTAAGCACACACATATTACTATTCCTTTGACGTTTACTAAGCACTGTTTATGTTCCAGGCATTTATAAAATCTGTGATAAAGTATATCCTCACTACAGCCCTATGAGGCAGACGCTGTTCACGGGTGGGGAAAAGTGGGTCTCTAAGAGGCAGGACCAACACCTGCTGGTAGCTGACGCCCGGTTTTATCCATCACCCCAGACTGCCCCGCGAGGGTTCCCTGGGGTTAAAGAATGTGGCCAGGATCATAAAAGATCCAGAGTGATTTTTTAAAAGGAAATCATCAAACTACAGAACGAGGAGAGAATGTGAAAGAGACGCACTGGAAAAGAAAAAAGAAATACAAGAAAAAAGGTATATGCCCTTTTAAGACAAGAACAGCCTGTCTTAATGGCTGCCTAGACCGGAAGATAAAGATGTTTTATTGAAAAAAATGGTGACTGTTCCAGCATCAATAATGCTGCTTCTCTTATTATTCCTGTGTTTGAAACCAAATGGTGGAAGACCCTCAAAAACAGGATCTAGGAGGTTCAAATTTAGGCAACATAATGTGATTCGTCTGGACAATGCTGCCCTCTCATGGCAGACTTCTCAATAACATGATTCTATGAATAAACTCGGGACGTTTTCTTGTTCTTTATTTTCCCAAAGTACTTTGAAGAACTTTGCATCCACTTAGCATCACATATGTGCATATAATATACTATTTACACAACACAAAACCCTATGCACATTTTTACATCTATATCTGGAATTGGGTGTGTGCCATCTTTCCACGTGTTTTATAGGGCATTGGAGGAAATGAATGGAAAATAAATCATGGTGCTCTTGGGCTCCTGGGCCTTCAGAATTCAGTTCCTCAGGGAGAAATGTTTTTCTCATAACAGAAAACTTAGAAGAACTCCAGAACAGAAAATTTGTTGAATGTCTCTAATCCAAACACGATCTGTCGGAAATGACTCTCCCCATCTATTCTAAGGAGTAGGGTTTGTTATATTGGAAGAAAACAAATCAGTTCATGAATATATTTTTAGAGGAAAACAACTGTTCATGGTTGTGTGTAGAAAATAACCTTCTAGTTTCCTGCAGGGACAGACCACCTATAATTACAGAGAAATTGCAGCCCAGGAGGAGACCATCAGATTTACCCTACCAAGGGTAGACCCTGAAAGGTAATTTTCTTAGGCCTGAATAACAACTCCCAGAACTACTGACCAAAGTCTACTGTCTGCAAGCCTGTGCCATGAACCCCTGTCCCATGAGAGGGCACCCCTACGTGGGAGCCCTGATGTCGACAGTGAGTAGACAGCAGCCCTAGGAGAGGAAATGTCTTTAATGGAAACAAAGTTAGGAAGTAGTTAGTAAAGAGGAATAAATTGGGCCACCATTGGGTTCCCTCTTGAGGAATATTTCTAAGTTGAAAGGAAAATTTTCACCCACCAATTAATTGTTATTCCTGGTGGAACTATGAATCTAAAAATATTTGAGGCTAAATATCAAATACACCAAGAATACACTGAGGCCTGCAAGGCACACATTACTTGCTAAAATACCAGTGTGGACTGCACTGCATTTGTTTTTAATCAAGATATTTTCCATAAAAATCCCAGTTTGGGATTTTCAGTAAAATCAAAAGACCAGACATCACTGGGCACACTTTCCCACTACAGCTGAGGCAGTGCTGTCCCCTTTAGAGCGAAGCATGTGTCCCATGATTTGCCACAGTCTCCACCACTCCCAAATGCATACCCAGCCTGTTGTATTGATTTAGATTACTTGTCTGTGCTTTGCACTCTTTTCCATTATGTGTACCCTTTTGCTCTAGTTCAGAGAATTGTGATGCACACATTTATCCTCTAGCAGCCACACAGTTCGACACATTTAAATGGCCCTCCAACTTGCAGGAGGGGAGGGCAGAGTTTATGAGGCCTCATTCTGAATTGCTCTCCTTTCATTTCAGTTACATTTTTCCTCCACTGTCGCCCTTTATCATTACAACCTCCCATAAGGATTTTAGGCATTATCTGAGTTACAAGTTATCCCTAAAGCACCTGAAGTTTTGGTAAAGAAAGTTTTTATATAAATCTATATTTAAAATAATTAAAACAGGCTAATGGAAAGCACATTGGATTAGGAAGCAGAAAACCTGCCATCTTATTCAAACCTCTTCCCCTGATAAACTCGGTGGCATAAAGTAATCCACTTAAACCCTCTTTACCTTTTAATACTTCATAAATAAGAGATAATAATCCTTGTTCCTTCTACCTCGCCAGGATTTTGCAACAATAACCATAAATCAGGAGACATCTGAGTCTACGGAAGAAATGTATCCTATAAAGACCAAGATAGCATTACCATGATGCAGCAGTAGATAGCAAGTAAATATTAAAGTGTTATTCAGAGTGGACTGTGTGAAAAAGGAAGCTATGTAATGATATCTTTGGAGAATATACATCAAAATGTTAATCCTCGTTCTATCTAAGTACTGGGATTTGAGATGGTTTTCCCCCCTTTGGCTTATAACGACTTTTGACTGTCTTTATAATAAATGTGTGTAGCTGTGTAATAAAAATATAACAAATAATAACAAAAAAGAGGTTGGGAGAAAGAAACTACACAGTCACACTTTTAATTTTAATGGACTTGAATAATTATTGATTTCTACTAAATCCATTTTTAAATTTCTTTTTTTACAGTTCATATATGTTTTATGTTAGAAACCAAAACATTAAAAACTCCTGGGAAGTATTCTCAAACATACCGCCAGCCAGCAAGCAGACCGGAGTAGCCAAAGTGACATTTCATTAGCCGTTCTGTGCCTTCCCCATCCTCGCATTCGTCTGATCAGAAGCAATTAGGCAGACTCGTCCAAGCACCGCCAGAAACTTAATCTCTGATTCTCCCTTTTATTACAGACAAGGAGCGTTTACACGTCTGTGCCTGTCTTCTGCATCAGCAGCCTGGGGTTCTCATTCTTAACATCCTCTAATAATTTTGCCCTTTGTAGAGAAACTATCACTACACTCCCAGATTAAAGAGCAGCGTAAACCAGCGGTTCTTAACCGAGGGTGATACGGCGCGCCCGCTCCCTCCAGCAGGGGACATCTGGCCATATCTGGACACTGGAGAGGGACGCTACTGGCATCTAGTGGGTGGAGACCAGGGATGCTTCCAAATATCCTGTGGTACCCAGGATAGACCCCACAGCACGGAATTCGTGCTGGGGTTGAGAAGTCTTGCTTAAGTGAAAAAGCTCTAAGTTCACATGTAAGTGTCACGTGAGTCTTTCTGGAGTTACAAGGATGAAGGTCTTCAACTTTGTGCCTACTAATTAAGGCGGGAGAGGCACATCCAGCCAATTTTAACTTCCTGATCATTTGGTATTTCACAAACTATTTGCTAGTCCTTTTCATAATAGCAATTGCTCACTATCGAATGAGATTATTTCTTCTTAAGATCCCATGTATTTGAACTCTGTGGACGGTGACACCACAGAAGAAAAATCCGGGAAAGAGTCATAAAGAGGTTGATGTGTCACTGTTTACATTTCTCTCTGCTCAGGAAGACGAGAGAGAGAATGAGCTAAATGCCTTGCTGGAATAAAATAAAACCCACACCCACAACATCAGATAATGCTGTGACAAGATATCACTCCCATGAAATTCAGAAAGAAACACTCTCACCAAGAAATGTGGAGGCACAGGGTTGCATAAATAAAAAGGAATTTTAAAAAAAACTTATTCCAAAAAACAGTGTCTTTAACAAAGGAACATCAACTCTACACAAGAATTTTTAAAACACTCAGGTTGAAGTAGAACAAAAGCAAGAAGATACATTTAGACACAAATGCTGTAACAGTTTTCCTTTGAAAATCGCTCTCCTGAAATTTCTCTAATTAGGCAAATAAAGGGGTTTTAAAAGCATTCTCAGATTTGTTTATTAGTGTAGATTATTGTCTCTTTTTTTGTTTGCAAACAGTACGAGACAAAACAACATTGCATCAGTCAAGGATTTTATTCAGGATAAAAATTAGCAAGTTATTTGGGAGGGGTGAAAATTTTTACTCACTTTTAAAAACCCTATTACCACCTGCAGATAAGTCATGAAACACGAACTAGGAAAAGGAAGAGAGAAGACTCATGGAGACCTTCCCTTTATTGTCTTTGAGCTGAATCCTTGCTATTCATTATTAATGTGTTATGTTCATAATAGTCATTATAATCAAAATTTATTTGCCTGATTATTCCCTTTTTGACCCATGGGTCATGGACCATCTTATTTACAATTCTGGTTCAAGAGGAAGTGGAAGACAGGGAAGAACACAAAATAGCCTCGTTGCTCCGTTGATTAACAAGCTGAGTTGGGCCTCCAAACCCTTGACCTCACTCTGTGGATTTGGTGCAACAGAGAGAGGGAGCAACACATTCAAGGGAGGGCCGGGCAGAATGGTGGCCAAGTATGCGGCACTGGCTCTCAGGTAGCTTAGATACAAGATACTGAGAAAGGAAATAGAGATGAGGATTAATGAAAGCCTACTAAAATCTATTTCGAACCACGGCTGGGTAGGGCGGGAGACCTAGGAAAACCCAAAAAGGGACACGAGTGGCAGCTGAAGTCAGCATCTCCACCAGCACGTCCCATTGGTTTCCTTTGACTGGCACCCAGCTCAAGAGTCCCTGGCACTGGTTCAGGGCATTCAGCCCGCAGAGCTGCTGCTCCCAGTCTTCGAAGCCATCTTAGCTGCTCTCTTTGTCCCCTCTGGCCCCGTCACAGACGTCAAGACAGACACGGACAAAATATGCAAGGAGGAGGGGGAGGAAGAGGGGATGACTCGGGAGCACTCAGGAAAACATGCATGTGAGAAAAACAGGCCCCTACGTCTAGACAGTTCTAAATTACTTCAAAATAAACAATTAGAGATATGACACGAGAGTAGCTCATTTTTACTGTTTACTATGTGCCAAGTTCTTTCTAAGCACTTAGCATATATTAACTCACTTTATCTCCACATCAGCTCTCTCTAGTTCGTACACCCACACCCACTTTACAGATTGGGAAAGTGAGGCATAGATTCCCTCATGACAAGCCAGTAAATGACAGACCTGGAAAAGGAATCTAGAGAGTCTGATTTATGAGTCCATACCCATCCTTCACTGTCTTACAGAGGCACTCATTTACCCATTACCTATCCTGGATGGCTGTTGCTACAATCTGTATTGCACAGAGCAACTGAGAAGCAGAAAGTCTATGTGACCGTCCCACAAATCATGATGCAGTAGAATCCAAGTGTCTCATGCTCCTAGTATGTTTTTCTGCAGGACTGATCATATTTAACCAAACAATTTGATGAAAACAACCCTAGCAATAAGTCCAGTTCAACAAATACATTAACATTATAAATAAATAAAAAACAAAACACAAATGGAGCTAATATACCTTTGGTACCAGCTAGATTGTTCTCTATTTTATGTACACGAATGCCTGAAATCGCAACTACAAGCCCCTCAAGGGTAGGGACATTTATTTTGTTTATAAATATCCTAGCATGCTGACATGAAGTATGCTTGGTAATTACCAGGATAATGAGTCAATCAATCTATCTATCAATCAATCCACACTTATTTGTTGAATGCCTACTCTGAGGTGCATCAGGAGATAAAAGGTCAAAAGAGAAAGAGATTAATGCTAACTTCCATTTTATGGCAAACGGGATAAAGTAAATACTTTTAAAATCAGGACTAGAAGCATACTGCCCTTCTTCCTTATCAAAGGAACTCAGTCCTATTTGGGGTGGCATAGTACCTGGTTAAAAGCCCACCCGTCTCCTGGATTCCCTTACGGATGGAGGTGACCATGGAAATCAGTGCTGGCTGATTGTTCATGAAGGCAAAAATCACATGTCGGAGCTTCTCTGCCCTTCACTTTGCACTCCCTCCTTCTTTGCTTGCCTGGAGCGCAGATACAATGCCGGACGGGGGAACCGAAGTGAGGAGCAGCTGGAAGGAGCCCCGGTCCTCCGCGACTTCATCATGCAACAGCACCTGCTCTGGACTGCCCGCCCAGATCCGGTGTCATGTGAGGAAAACACCCATGTTCCTTGTCCAAGCCGGAGAAACCAGGTCTCTCTTCCATGAAAGTGAACAAACTCCTAACTAATGGGTCTGTCCTTTCTCTCCCCTTACAGGTTTTGAGGGGTACATGTCTTCAGATTCTGTCTATCCTGTCACAGGCAGACATGGGAGAAAAAGGGAAAGAAAGGCCGAAAGAGATACAATGAAGCATTACTAATTGCACGTTATGTAACTTTTTCAGGTCTGATTATTTTTGGAACGTATTTGGAAGGAGAAATGGTAGATTTGTTATAACATTTTTTTTCCTGCAGTGTCCCCCCATCTGTTTATTTTTTACACCTCACTTTGATGAAATCACTGTTCATGTTATTTTCCTCTTAAAGTCTTTTTATTTTCCCCCAGAGAGAGAGAGAGAAAATGTGAAAGTGGAGGAGGGGCAGAGGGAGAGGGAGAGAGAATCTCAAGCAGACTCCCTGCTGTGCATGGAGCCCAACACGGGGACCCTGAGATCACGACCTGAGCCGAAAGCAAGAGTCGGTCACCTCACCAACCAAGCCATCCAGGCATCCTCCTCTTAAAGTCTTTTTCTTTTTCTTTATTTTTTTTAAGATTTTATTTATTTATTTGACAGAGAGAAAGAGCACAAGTGGTGGTGGGGGCGGGGTGGCAGTGGAGAAGCAGGCTGTCTGCTGAGCAGGGAGCCCGATTCAGGACTCCGTTCCAGGACCCTGGGATCACGGCCTGAGCTGAAGGCAGACACTTAACCAACTGAGCCACCCCAGGTGCCCCTTAAAACTTTTTAATATGAGACTTTTGAATGATCTCCTACTTAACTTTTCCAATTGATTTCAATTTCCATTTCTCGCTCCAAAACAAAACCCTAACGTGATGTGGGATCTTCTAGACCATAATGGGTTTGAAACATTAGTTTATTCTTTGAGTTGAAATCTTTATCACTCCTGAATCATAGTTGTTCCACTAAAAAGTCTTCATACAACTTCTAAGGAGGTTAAAATGACTGCTCAAAAGTATTGCTGAAGGAATCAACATGCTCTTTCAGATGTTCAAACAGTGCTCTGGACATCGCTTAGCCTTGGACTCCAATCACAAAGAAAAAATATTTAGTCTCAGTAAATTTTAAAAACACTGTACATATTTTTAACCTCACAGAAGTTTAAAAAAATAATTAGAAAGTTAAAGATGGTTTGAAAGAAAAAAAAACTTTACAGGGGTACCTGGGTGGCTCAGCCTCTCTCTCCCTCTCCCTCTGCCCCTTCCCGTGCCCTCTCCCTTTCTCTCTCTCAAATAAATAAAATCTTTAATAAATAAATAAAAATTTTAAAAACTTTACAAAGTTAATATGTCAATATATCATCAGATAAAATCTAGAGTCACAGTTATATATCTCAAGTAAAAACACCTCTCTCACTGTGTTTAATTGCCTCATCGTTGAAAGAAAAATTGGCTTGGGATTAGGAATTTATCAGAATGACTGCTTTATTTACCTCAAACATCAGTCCTCTTTGCCTCTTAGTTAGTGTGTGAACCTAACTTTGAACTTGGTCATAGGAAAAAAAAATAGTCCAAAATAAACTTACTGAATGAAGAACCAAAGTGAGAAAAACTTGCCTGGACTTGATTCAAGTTATATAAACCCATAAATAACTAGGAGATGAAGTTTGGGGCTGATGAATTGCTCGGTGGTATGGGAAATTTATTTTCTACGACAGTCTCTGGCTTGCAGATGCCTACATTTCCTATATCCCCTAAGTACAAATGACTGCACAAGCCAGGTGTCTCCAAAACCCCCCTCTCCTCTACCCTGTGTTCTTAGGGATTTCTTTCTCCTTCTGTCTCTCCGCTCCCTCTCCTCCCCAACTACAACCCTTGTGCTATTTCAGGACAAATCTGTGGGGGAGGTGAAGGAGAAAATAAGGAAAATGTGAGGGAGGACAGAAGAGTAAACCTTCATCCCTCATTCTTCTGTCCCTTATAACTTTTTACCTGGCCTGCTATGGGGAGGCGAGAGAAGCCTCCTAGCACACGTACAAGGTACAAGGTCCTTCATGGTCTGGCTCTGAATTGTCTAATGTAATGTAATGTAATTGCCTAAATGGACTAATTCCTAGAGGAACCCTATCCACCTGACCTAGAGCATTAGCCCAGTGTGGGCTAGGTGACCCCTTGACCTCCTAGGCTGTACATTCTTTTCATGTGCTCTTCCCCCACTCAACACCTTTTTACAATGAGCAGCTTGAGAGCAGAAGACATCTTTCATCTGTATTTCCAGGACCTAGCAGCCTTGCTTAGTGACTGGCTCAAAAAACCAAGTGGTGCTTAAAAAATAGTTGTTGTAGCCTGAATGCATGGCCCCAAGACTTTTCCAGCTGCCTCATCCCAGAGCCCTGCCCTGCTCTGGCCTTCACCCCACTCTCCCTCCATCTCAAATCATCAGGGTGAGCACCTGAAACTTATACAGTGTTATGTGTCAATTATGTCTCAATAAGCCTGGGGTGGCAGAGGTGGGGGCGAGGGGGGATGGAGCAGCTTCCAAAAGAAAAATAAATAAATAACTGTGACAGGTAGGTGGGAACACAGAGAAATGCATATTCACTAATAAGAATAATAAGATCAACAGTCTATGCCCCTATAACCTCCAGCCATACAAACATGTAATAAGGACTGAAAGGGAAAGTCCAAAAATGAGAGCCGTGTGGTTGGAATGATGAGTACTATCTTTTTTTATGTGTTATTACTATTGATGATAAAAGCTTGCAATATAGTTTAAAATGTACTTTTAATGAATTGGACATATGCTTCAGTGCATATCAAGGCCAACACATATGGGGACTCTCTTAGAGAATTCTTTTTTTTTTTTCTTTTTGAAAGTAGGCTCCACACCCAGCATGGGGCTCAGACTCACAACTGTGAGATCAAGAGTCTTGATCTTCACTTCACTGACGAGCCACCCAGGCGCTCCTCTTAGAGAATTCTTGACTTTCCTTTTGCCTTTTATTTTTAGTCTCTCCTTTTCCCCCATATCCCTAAACAGAGTGCTCACTTCCGACATTGGGAAGAGTGGAGGGAGGGAAGAAGGAGAATTGACTTTCGTTGAGTTGGGTAGGAGACTGGGGGTCGGGGTGGTACTTTGTCCTCAACCTCCATCTCTCCCTCAGCCCCTCCCTATGACTAGGGACGATGGATGTTAGTTCCATCTCATGTAAATGATACATAAAAACAACTTCAAACCCTTCTTTCCAACCAAGTCAACACCCATAAGCGTGCCTATAAGAAAATTCTAGAGTTAACTGCTGCAGCGTGTCTACTGTAGAGCAGGCCTCAGGAGGCTCTTTCTTCTGTGGAACAGATGACAGCATCTCAGGCCAGAAGCAGCCAGATGGGCGGTAAAAGAGGAAATAAAAAAGGTCTTGGCAAAAAATCAGTGAGTGATGACTCTAAAGATGATGGGGATCAAGAGCTGTCCCAACTCAGAGGTTTGGGCTGGCAGGTTTGGGCTGCCCCTCCCCGCCGTATCTCCTGGCCTCCAAATCCCAGACCATCCGCCCACAGAAATACATACCTAGACTGCCTGCCAAATAGGGATCCTACTCTGCCAACCTTTAAGGGCTCAGAAATGTGAGAATCCCCTACCCTTAAACCAGGGGGAAGGGAGGTAGAAGGAGGGTCAAGCCAAGGCTGCTGGGGAGGATTTGTTCCGAGTTCTCTAAGCCAGAGCAAACTTTTACAGAGAGTTTTCATTTTTATCATCATGACCTTGTTTTCTTGCCATATTCTCTTTCCCGGCAAATAATTGCTTAAACAGAACATTATTTTTTTAATTCAGATTTTAAAAATAGATCAATTAAAACATCACAGATAGAGTTAAATCCTCCCAAAATTCCTCCCCAATTTCATTGCTTGTCCTTCATTCTTCAGGGGTAATCATTGCCCTGAACTTGGTGCTTCTCATTCCATGCATGATTGTATGGATCCATCAGTAGCATATAGTTCTTTGGGGTTTTTTTTTTAAAGATTTTATTTATTTATCTCAGAGAGAGAACAAGTGGGGGAGGGGCAGAAGGAGAGAGAGAAACAAACTTCCCACTGAGCAGGGAGCCCAGTGCAGGGCTCGATCCCAGGACCCTAAGATCAGGATCTGAGCTGAAGGCAGACGCTCAACCGACTGAGCCACCCAGGCACTCCAGTAACATATAGTTTTGTTCGCATATTTTCAAACTGTACATAAGTGGTACTCTGGACTTGCACCTCTTTGGCTCAGTTTTTGCTCAACATTGTTTTTGAGATTTATTTATATTAACATGGTTCTAATGAATTTATTTTTAATGGTAGCATTCTATGATGTGACTGTTATTATAGTAGAGTTGACCATTGAAAAATACAGGGGTGCTGATGCCCCACACAATTGAAAATCTGCATATACATCTGACTCCTCAAAAACTTAACTGCTAACAGCCTACCATTGACCAGAAGACTTACCTAACATAAACAATGGATTAACACATATTTTGTGTGTGTGTTATATACTGTATTCTTACACTAAAGTAAGCCAAAGAAAAAAATGTTACTAAGAAAATCATATGGAAGAGACATAAGAGAATCTTAACCTCACGAAACAAACTGAGGGTTACTGGGGGGTGGGAGGGTAGGGATAGGGTGGATGGATTATGGACATTGGGGAAGGTTTGTGCTATGGTGAGTGCTGTGAAAGATGTAAGCCTGATGATTCACAGACCTGTACCCCTGGGGCAAATAACAAAAAAAGAAAGAAAGAAAAGAAAATCATAAGGAAGAGAAAAAATTTGCATGTAAGTGGACCTGCACCATCCAAACCATGTTTTTCAAGGGTCAACTGTATTCTATTTCTGTTACTATTCATTGTAGTATTCAATGGCACTATTCTATTATATAAAGATATCATAATTTGTTCCTCAAGCACTGGGTGTGGTGCATAAGCAATGAATCTTAGAACACTGAAAAACTAAAGTAAAAAAAAAAAATTGTTCCTCAGTTCTCCTCAGAAGTAGAATAGCTGGGTGGTAGAGAGTCGAATATGGTAATGTCAAATAAAGTAGTTGAACCAGTGTATGCCCCTGCTAGCTGTGGTTCAGAGTTCCAGATGTGTCACATCCTCAGACACACTTGATGTTGTCAAACTCTTTAGTTTCTTCCCTTGCAATGGAAATGATATGTAATCTCATTTTTGGCATGATCTTTATTCACAAATTGAAAAAGCGTGTTTTTTGTCTTTTGTTTTTTTTCAAAATGCTCTTTTAGGCCAGTAGTTCTCAAAGTGTGTTCTGGGAACCCTGGAAGTTCCCTGGGACTCCTTCAGACAGCCACTGAAGTTACAACTACTTCCTAAGAACACCAAGACATTATCTGCCTTGTTCATTCTCATTCTCTGAGAAGTGTGCAGTAGAATTCTCCAGAAGTTCCACGACATGCGAAGATGCAGCAGACTGTGTGATCACCCTGCTGTCCTCTATTAAGAAAGACATTAGGAGGGCGCCTGGATGGCTCAGTGGGTTAAAGCCTCTGCTTTCGGCTCAGGTCATGATCTCAGCGTCCTGGGACTAAGGCCCGCATCAGGCTCTCTGCTCAGCGGGGAGCCTGCTTCCTCCTCTCTCTCTCTCTGCCTGCCTCTCTGCCTACTTGTAATCTCTCTCTCTGTGTCAAATAAATAAATAAAATCTTAAAAAAAAAAAGAAAGAAAGAAAGAAAAACATTAGGAGTGTACCTCTGGGGCAAATAATACATTATATGTTAATTAAAAAGTTTTTAAAAATTAAAAATGATAAATAAATAAATAAATAAATAAATAAATAATAAAAGAAAGAAAGATATTAGGAGATTGGCAAAAGTCTAAAATAATGCCACTCTTCCAAGTACTTTTGTCTTGGAAAAAACGGATTATTTCTCATTTTAAAAAATACGGTAACATATAATGGATTTGTTATTGTTCTTACATGAATTAATAAACATTTTAACTATTTTGGGTTTAATTTCCAATGTGTTAAGTATTACTAGATACACATGTGAACAAAAGCTCTTTGAAGTCCTCGGCAATGTTTCAGAGTACAAGGACGCCCCCCTGAGACCAAGAAGTTTGGAAGGGGCTGGTCTAGAGTACACACTTTTGTTGTCACTTCCCACTTAAACTAATGCCAGCTGACTTTTAGAGGGTGCTTCCTGCCCTGGCTCATCATGCTGAGTGCCCGAGGGCCAGTTTTCCTTTCACTCTCTGGATGCTCCTATAAAGCAGGCACTGTGAATGGCCCCAGCGAGGGAAAGTAAGCTGAAGCTGGGGACCTTGGGGGGGTGGGGGGAGGCATGCCTGAGGCCAGGCACTGGGTTGAATCCCAGCCCTGCTGTCGCCAGAGGCCTCCTGCCCTTCCCCAGCAGAGCCTCTGTCCTCTCCCTTTACCCCTCCAGCTTTCTTTTCTTGGTCATTCTCTGAGTCAGCCATCTTGAAACTATTTACTCATCTTTGCATCATCTTCTCTTTTTCCCTTGAAATGATCTGAATTCCCTTCCCAAGGCAGCAGAGGGGCAGGGCCTCTGAGGCCGCTTCCTACAGCTGGAGCTGCATGTGGTTAGTGCTGCCAGCACCCATGCTTCTGGACAGTAGAGTCAGGAGTCAAGGGACATGTATGGGATGCAGGCCTGGAAACAGACCCTCCAAAAAGGCAGTGCTGAAAGACACAATATTTGCCAGATGGGGTCTGGAAGGCAAGATGGCCAAGGTCTAGGAATAGAAAGGTAAATCGTTTTCCTCTGAATTTCTTTGCCTGGGGCCCATAGGTAGAGAGGAAGTGTTAAATCAGACAGACATCTGCCTCTTACTCAAATCCATCTCTTAATCCCTCTTCCCACTCACTGACTTTCTTCATTCAGCAAATACAATGGTGTGATAAGTCGGGTGTGACTGGGCAATAATAACAGCTAATATTTATTGGTGCAATGGGGCGCAGGTGCATGGAAATGGGGCTGGAGAAGAAAATGAGAGCCAGCTCATGAAGGGTTGAGATTTTACATGGAAGGTTTAATCAAGGGAGCAACCTGCTCAGCTTTGCTCTTTACAAAGATCCTCTGACTGCAGAGTGGAGAATGGATTGCAAAAGAGCAAAGACGAGACAGAAAATAATGGTGTCTGGAATCAGCATAGGACTAATGTGGATGGATGAAGTCAAGTGATGGAGAGGCCGGAAGCAAAGATATGAACGGCTTCCAGTTATGCCTAGAATTATTATTGCCACAGCCTTCTAACTGCATTGCTCATCACCACGCTATTTTTTCCTTGCAATTAACCCTGAACATCACCACCAGATTAACTTTCCTTAAGTACCCACTTATCACATTGAGGAGTACTAGACAGCCTACTGATCAAGTGCATTTGCTCTGGAGCCAAACAGCCTGGGTTCAAATTCTACCACAGCCACTTTCCTGTGTGCAGTTTCCTTACTTAAAAAATGAGACACTAAAAAGAGTGTTTACATCACAGGGTTGTTATAAGTCAGTATACACAAGAGCACTTACACCACTATCTGCATATAGTTAACTGTTCAATAAAAGATATATTATATGGCATTTGTGTCCTGAGAAGCCTTCAAGAGAAAACCTTCTGTTTCCAGGGTCACTGGGTGGCTCAGTCAGTTAAGCGTCCGACTCTTGATTTTAGCTCAGGTCATGATCTCAGGGTCCTAAGACTGAGCGCCGCCCCTTCCCCCCTCCCCGCCCCCCGCCCCACCTTTGGGCTTTGTGCTCAGTGGGGAGTCTCCTTGAGGTTCTCTCCCTCCCTCTCTCTCTGCCCCTCTACCACCACACCACGCTGGTTTGTGTGTGCTTTCTCTCTCTCTCTCTCTCTCTCTCTCTCTCTCTCTAAAAAAGAAAAAGAAAGAAAGAAAGAAAAAAGAAAAGAAAACCTCCTATTTCCATTTGCTAAAATTCCAAGCCCTGCCTCTCCAGAGCCTTCATAATCCAGGCTCACCATATTACCTATTAGATTAGATTCTATTCCCCAAATACGTCCATAAACACAACGGATATAGCACCTTTGTGCTGTGGTCACATTGTTTCCCTCATTTCAAATGTCTTTCTTTTTCCCAACTACCCTCCGCAATCCTTCTGTCCCTTAAATGCTCATCACCACTTCTAGAAAAATGACTCCAAATGCAGTGACTGGTGACCATACCTTTGTAATCATTTCCCCCCAAGCGGGACAGCATGTCATTCCTTCCAGGAGGCTATCACCCCAAATAACTCAGAAGGCCACTCGCTTTCATACTTGTCACTGCTTTCTAAATGCTAAGTACTCGCAGAAGGCCCAGAGCATAAACCTGTCTTTCCCAGGCTTCGTGGAGCACTATGGATGCCCTCAGATACCCATAAATAAGAAATAACTTTGATATGAGTTAAGTTTTCATCAGGACCATCAGCTATGAAATATTTAAAGGCTCTCTTGGGTCATTAAACCAAACCAATGTTGTGTGTTAAAAAGAGATAGGACCAAAAATATATGAATTAATTGACCAAAATACATTTCAAAGGAAGCAAAGTCTTACCCTCAGCAGGACTTCATAAGGCACAAGTGTCTTTCTACACTTCATGTCTTTTTGTTTTTATGCCTTTATTGATGTATGATTGACCAATAAGAGACTGCACAATATTAAAGTGCACAGTTTGATAAATCTCATGTTTTTTCATCACAAAGCTTTGTAACAATCAGCATTTGTATTAGACTACTTAAAATTCTCTTATATTTTCAAACATGATCGTGTAATGATAAAACCCAAGTTTGCCTACAGTGAGGCTTTCTGTGCCTGTAAGTTACTAGAAATCCCCCTCCGTTGGGAAAATGTGTTCCAGAATTAGAAACTGAGAGACCAAAGGGGTTTCTTTCCCATTGACAAATTAAAGCTTTGCATTTTCAAGCCAGGACATCAGAGGCACTTGATTTGTTCTTGGCTAGAAATAAAAGATTTTCTCTAAATTGGGCCCCTCGTTAACTATAATCTCTCTACAGATTTTACTCAGTTCAATAGAAGGAGTTTGTTGAGAGACAGAGGAGAACTTCTCTCATTGTTCTGAGAGGTTCAGAGGGATTCAGAGTGAGAGAGTGCCAAGCAGCAGACCCTGGCAAATGTTTACTTTTACTGATTCACTTATTCGACCAGCATTTACCCAGCTCTTGCGTTTTGCTGGGTTGGGCAAGCCTGGCCTATCAGTAGCTTACAAACTATTTTGAGGCATAAGATAAAAGTTGTCAGTCCCTGCAGCAAGCAACTATGAGCTGTAGGAAGCCAGCATGGGAAGGAAGCTGGTCGGTAGGGACCCAGTGTACTCCATACACACTTTCCCCTCTGCCATGACACCCTCATTTATATGGTTTGGTTTCTGACTCAATTTCCCAAATTCTTAACTTCTATTTTTTTTCCCCTGGTATATTCCTTCTGGAACTAAAATATTTCCCTGAACTTTAGCCTGCTTAGGTAAACCCCAACTGTCAATGACTTTCTCAAAAAAAAAAAATGGCTCTTATTTCCTAATGCCTTAGCTGCTGGCTAATGTCCAGTTGTGAATGGACTCGTCCTCCAAACTGGCCTGACCACTGAGTCACCTTGGGCACTTGTCAAAATTACAGATTCTTAGGCTCCAATCCAAACGTATTTGAATCAGAAATTCTGGGCAAAGGGAGTCTTCCCAGATGAGGAAGATGAGGCTCAGAAAGACTAAATTATAGACTGAAATCCATACATGTGTGTGCAGGGCCAGGATCAGATCCCAGATTTGTTCCGTCCCACCTTCTTGATTTTATAATTCAACACAGGAGAGAGCGTGGAGCCGTGTTGGCTTTAGCCCCACCCCCTGTCTTCAACCACAGCCTCCTTATTCCATTTCCTAGAGTCATACATTTCCTCAGTCTCTTCAGAATATAATCCCGGGTCACAAACTCAAAAGCACGATAGACCCGAGAGTGCAGGGAAGAACTAAAGCAGATTGTGGCCGAGCACACGCAGCATTGGAGGAAGGCAGGGACTCTGGGAAATCAAGGAGTTCCGTCCACGTCCAAGGGGGCTGCAGCTACTCACCCACCAGTTGTTTCCTGGTGAGACTGTGGACTATCTTCCCTGAAAGATCCAGATCTTCAAGTGAAATCTCAAAACACCACTCCCATGAAGACATTACACTTGTCTAACACTCCACCTCAGAGACTGAGAGAGAAAATCTGTGGCTGGCCTTGAAGAAGCAAGCTGCCATGCTGTGAACTGCAGCAGACCAGTGGGGTGGGCCGTGTGGCAGGGAGCTACAGGCCGTCTCTAGGAACTGAGCGTCTCAGCCCTATAACCAGAAGGAACTGAATTCTGCCCACACTCAGCCATGTGAGCTTGGAAGACGATCCCAAGTTCCAGGAAAGAGCGCAGCCCAGCCAGCGTTTTGCTTGTACCTTTGTGAGACCCTAACCAGAGAACCCAGCTAAGCCACGTCCTGACTCCTAACCTCCAGAAACTGCGAGATAATAAATGTGTGTTATTTTAAGCGACTAAGGTTACGGTTGTTCTTACACAGCGATGGAAAACCAATACACCCTCCGAGGTCTGCTCTTCTCAGACAGTGCTTCAAACTGCAGGGGTTCCTTCTCCCCATCTGCCATCAGCATTCCCATCCCTAACCATCCTGATCTCAGTGGGCTGCCAAGAGAGAAGTGAATTTAGCAAACCGATTTACCATTTACAAACTTAACTTCCCCTGCTAGGGAGTCTGCATTTCGAAAGAGAGGGCTCGGAGTGATGCTGGCTAAATCAAAAATACGATTGACTCAAAATGATAGAATTTCAGAAAAATCACTGCAGAAAAGTAGAAGTAATTTGGTGCCTGGAGATTGTCCCAGTGGGCTGAAGGCCATACCATACATAGTCTTTGCCTAGGAATAAGGTCAGCCTGGCCAAAAATATTCTACACTTGGAATAGGAGCCAGATGCCACATTGCCACTTATTAAGAAGACTTATTAGGGAAAGCCTTCATTTTTCTTCTCTGTCAAACAGGGGTGGGACCACCTCTGCCCCCCCAAAAGGTTGTTTTGAGGATCATGCCCATTAATACGTACATGTAAGGTAATGGAAAATATGTATCATTCTCTGCCCCAGTGACTGGCACAGAACTCCCAAACCCTTGTAATTTCCTGGGTGTTAGGAATGTCTTTTGTTCTCCTGAGATGAAATCTGGATGGGCTTCCAGCTGTCTCCCGGATGAGGGATGGACACAGGAAAGACAAGCCGTGATTAGAAACTTGGAATTTTCAGCTCCATACCTTCACCATCCGTTCTCTTGAAGAGGGAGAAGGGCAAGAAATGGTGTTAATCCCTGATCCTGTCTCATAAAGTTGTCCTAAAATCCCAGTAATGTGTGATTGGGGAAGCTTCCAGGCTGGTGAACGTATCCACGTCCGGGAGGATGACACACCCCAACTCCGTGGGAACAGAAGCTCCTGCTCTTGGGACCTTCCCTGACCTCGCCCTATGTATCTTTTCACCTGGCTCTTCATCTGTTTCCTTCATCAGATCCTTTCATAAACTGGAAAGCGTGTTTCCCTGAGTTCTGTGAAGCCCTCTAGCAAACTAATTGAACTTGAGGAGGGGGTCATGAGAACGTCCACTTTCTAGCCAATCAGGTAGAAGTTGTGGGCTACCAGGAGCCTATGATCTGCATCCAGTGTGGGGGCCACCTCCTGACTGAGCCCTTGACCTATGGGATCAGGCCCTGATTCTAGGTAAGCAATTCAGAGAGTTTCTGCTGAGATCACACATCTGGTGACCAGAAGTGTCAGTCAAATGGGATAGCCATGTGAGACTAAAGGAAAACACAAGGAGGAAAAGACTGTTTTTCTCCTCAGTGTGAGAGCACTCTGCAGAGTAAAGAAATATAGCCACAAAAACAAAATGAAGTGATAAAGCAATCACAGGTCACTTAAGCCAAAAAGATCCCAGCGCACACGTTCTGATCTCAGCCCTGCAGCTTCAGTACTGACCTTGCCCATGTCTGTTGTCAGACCTCTGTCTCCTTGCTACCTCTCAGTTGCAGCCAGAGGCTGACATTTACTTCTCCCAGCTTCCATGTAGCTGATAAAAGCCAGGGAGGGACAGACAGAGATGACCGTCCTCTCACATCCCCACACATAATTAACCAGGCCTCCAGGAAGGTCACACAGATGTCTGGGGAGTCCCCTGACACGAGACCAAAAACAGCCCATCAAAGTCCCCATCCTCCAAAAATGAAATCACCCCTACAGAGACCCACAGCCCGAGTCCTTCGAGCCCAAACAGTCAAGCCCCCAAGAGTTTCAGAACTCTTTCTCATCAGCAGAGATCCACTGTAGTCAACTCCACATTTCAAATGGCAGGAGCAAGCACTTTTCTCTGATGTCTGCATGGCTTACAGGGAAACCCACATTAGGCAAGGTGTTTTATTGTATTCAAACAGATAAGAAAAAAGAGTGGGAAGGAAGGAAAGAGGATGGCTTACCCTCTTCACAGTCTAACAGAGAAACACAGGAGAAGAAATAAGCCATTCCTGTTTTAAAGCCAGGGATAGATGTCAAGGATCACATGACTGCTTGGAAAAGGAAAAACACTCTCATTCCTCAACTAAATTATTAAATTATAGAATTTAGTGAGGATAATAACATAATAGGAATTCGAAAACAGCTGCTACAATACTAAACATTTACTGAGTTCCCCACGTGCCTGGCGCTGTGTGAAATGCTCTCCATGCATGCTCTCGATCCTCATGACGGCCCCAAAGGAAAGCTGCCACTAGTGCCCCAAGTTCACTGATGAAGAAGCCAAAGCTTGGTGACCTTGTGCAATTTATACAAGGTCATACAACTAGCAAATGATAGAGCTGGCCCTCCAAGCTGTCAAGGTCTGCCTCCAGGGCCCCATTATGCCTTCTTGCCCCCTCAAAATGGAAGCATACTACTGAGCCCCCACTCCCTAGAAGGGCCAAGGATGCTGACCACAAACCTGCCCTTCCTTCTCCCACCATTGTTCTTCCAGGAGCCTTGTCAGATGCGCCTGAAGAAGGCATTCTCACCCCAGTTCCTCAAACCTCACCATGACCCTCCCCACTTCAGAGAAAAGACCCACCTCACCGTGACCCTCTCCACACAATAGCTGTTAATATTAACATTAGCATCAATACTATGGATACTTTTTCTTCTCCAGAAATAAAGCATACCCTTCTCAAAAAGTGGAAATCTTTATCAGAGACAATCTAGATAACTCAATTTCCCCTGCAGCTTGGTGCCAAACAAACAAATGGATATATCCTTGGAATCTGAGAAAGAAATTGTTGGCTTTGCCTAGAACACTTTCCCTTGCTTGGCCAGGGAAATACCCTTTTATATTGTTGAGTTACTTTGAAAGATGAGATGGGATTTTGATTGCCATCTTCTTTAAGGACTTAAAATTAGTAAGAAAGAGAGAGACTTGGGGAGCTAATATGCTTACGGTAGCATCGAAGAAAGAAAAACAGGTTAAAATTTTTGAAGTGTTTGCAATCTGAAATGACCAGTGCATGACCAGAGAATGTAAAGTTTAAGCAGAAATGAGAGCAAAAGCTTTGGGAGTCATGGTGGCCTCTGCCAAGTAGATGACCATTAGATGCACATCTGGTAACTGAAAAAGGTCAGTGTTTGCCTTGATGTTGCTTTCTCAGCATTGTTCTTCCACAGGGAACAGATCTAGTCCTTCGCGCTGCTGGGAGTTTCCAAGATTACAATGTAGAGGTCTATCTAATTATAAAGAAGGAAGGGAAGAAGCCAAGGAGGGAAGACCAGAAGGAAGACTGACAAAAAGAGGAAGAAAGGGAAAAAAGTGGAAAAACAAAAATGTGAACTCCAAGTTAAACCCAGCAGGTATGAGTCAAATCTGCCTAACAGCAACAAAAAGGTTTTCAAGTTCCCAGGTGTGAAACTTCATGAAATCAATATATTAAAAAACATAAAAACAAAAAATATTCGAGAGCATATAGGAATTCTTGGTATCAGAATCAGACCTGTAATGCAGAGGATAATAATAGCCATATTTAAGGCCATAGGAAGGAATATAAGAGCGGGGTAACACAAAATATTATTTTGAATGATATTTGTGCTATCTAAGTAAATTAAATGGCACTTTTCCAATTTCTGGTTTTCATAATAGTCGCTGTCATTTGTTGAGTGTCTTGTGTACCCATCTCTTTGCTAAACATACTTATAATACTCTGTTTGACTTAATCTTCCCAACACGTATACCAGATAACTATATTTATCCTCATTTATATGTGAGAAAATTTAAATGAAAAAGTAAGTTACTCAAAGATACACAGGGAGTAAGAGTGAAAGCGGCTTGTGAGCGCCAGCCCCATGTGGCTAGACTTCTCTCAAACCTGCTCAATCACGAACGTCATCACCACTACCAGCATCCAAACACCTGTTGAGCAGCTTCTGTCGAGTATCATTTCTAATCCCCACCACAACCCCTTGAGGTGGTAACTCTTGTTAATCCCATTTTACAGAAAGGGAAATTGAGGGTCAAAGTGGTTAAATAATGCCTAAGTTCACCTAGCTAATAAAATGGTGGAGTTGGGATATGAACTCAGGCAAGCTGACTTCATACGCCAAACCACTGCACACTTCAATATTCCATACACATCAGAAATATGATACTTTAAAACATTCCTGTATGAATAACATAGAACTAGCATTTCAATGAACATGAATGAACAGCTTGCTCTGGTGCACTCTGAACGTGAGAATTAGCATTGAAATCAGCTCAAACTCAGTTACAGTTCATTTAATGCAGAGACCTGTTGGTTGTGTTTTGTTTCCACGGTCACATTTTGGTGATAAAAAGTGCTGCAATGACTTAATCATGATAAATCACACCAGTAGTCTATTGGACTTAGAAATCAAGAAAGAGCTGATGCTGAGTTTTACTGTTTTCCTAAAGCAACAGTGAATTAACAAATTAAAAGAAATATACTAAACAGAAAACAGTAAAGAACGTGCCTGGAAACTGTTCCCCTCTACAGGCTTTGAGGTGGATGTATATTTATGGACACAAACAACCGGGGCCAGTATGTCTTGACTGATTGGGACTTCAGGTATATTTATCTGGCAACAAACAGGAAAAATAATAAACTTTGAAGAGCTCAGCTGCTCTCTCCTTTTCCACTCGCTCCCTGCACTTACACTTTCATAATACATTGGCTACGTTATAGGTATTTATCAAACAACTGAGAGGTCCTCTAGAAAGGCCACATTTTATGAAGCATGAATTAGTCAGGATGAGCCAGGCTGTGCTACATTAAAACATGAGTCAGTGACTTACTCAACAGAGTTTAATTTCTTGCTCATAGAGAGTCAATGGAGCAACTCCCTGGGAGCATCTGTCCTTCATCTGGGGACATCAGTCATCCTGGACAATCACCCAGGCTGCTTCCATGGAATGGCTTCACTATCTCAGCACCTGGCTTTCAACCGCACAACAGCAGAGGGAGGGGAAGAGAGGGAGCCGGAGGATCACATGGAGGCTCTTAAATGCTTTAGGTTAGAATTGCATGATGCCACTCCGCTACCAGTCCACTAGCCAGCATGGCACTCACAGGAAAAAGGGTCCAGAAGTGTAGGGAAGCACATGCAAGCCGAAATGTCTGACACAGAGCATTATATACACATTGCCCTATTGCTAACACCACCACCACTACTCTTACTATTACCACTCATTTATCATAACCAAAGTTTGTTTTAGTCATTTTTTTTAAAGAACAAACTTTGGATCTCTGTTTATACTAAACACTGCAATTATTTTGCTTTATTGATTTTGCTTTTCTATGTAATCCGCAAACTCATCCACTCTTTAGGATTTACTTTTGTTGTGTTTTTTGTATCTTTTTAAGCTGGGCACTTTATGTTCAAGCTTTCTTGTTTTCTAATCACCTGTAGGCTACAAATTTCCCTCTGAATGCCACTTTGGCTGCTTTCTGTGGTTTTGATAAGTCCTACTATCATTATGGTTTCTTTCTGAACATGTTGCAATTTCACCCTGACTCCCTCTTCATCCCAAAAATGAATTATTTAGGAATGTGCCTTGTTAATTCCCAAATGTATAGATTTTGAATGACTCTCTTGTTGTTAATTTATAATTGCATTACATTGTAATTAAATAACATGGTGCTACCTATATGATAATAACAACAAAAGCACTTAAGTAATTTCTTTTGTAGCCTATTAGTGCTATATTTATCTCATTCTCTAAAGCAAGGTAAAGAATTACGTTGGGAACTTTCACCAATAAAACCTATGCCAAATGCTTCTTCAGACTACTGAGTCAGGATCTCCAGGGGCAGGTCTAGACATTCTATTTTCACCTGCCCCTTCACATACACCGTTGGTTGAAATCCTCCAACTATTTTGGAGATCTGGAGTCTGAGGAGTCGAGAGATTAGGAAAAGATAGCAGGAGGAGCAGATTGCATTTTATCAGAGTGGAAGAATTCTTCTTGGTCGTATTAAGTAACTGTTCATCACTGTATCTCCCTTACCATTGCATACATAGCTCCTAGCACAGAAAGGGCACTAATAAATGTGGATGATTAGATTAATCAAGTTACCTATGCAACTAAGAGTATTACACAATGACAGCTAAAGGTCTGTATAACAGAAATAAAACCTTATTTCATCTTCTGAGTCATCAATCACTTGAGAGAAGGTGTGACAAGGTTTACATTACTTTTGTATCTTCTCCCCATACACAAGGTTGGGCACATAGTAAATATTTCATAAATATGTCTTAAATGTGTATATGTTTTTCTACTGCTGCTGGAACAAATTGTCACAAACTCAGTGGCTTAAAACAACACAAATTTATTATCTCAGAGTTCTGGAAGTCGGAAGTTCGAAATGGGTCTCACGGGCCTAAGCAAGGTGTCAGCAGGGCTGCATTTCTTCCTGGAGCCTATAGAAGAGATTCTGTTTTTCTTGCCTGTTCCAGCTGCTAGAGGCTGTACTTTCCTTAACTGGTGAGTCCCTTCCATCTTCAGAGTCAGCAAAGGCAAGTCTTTCTCACAGTGCCATGTCTCTGTTTCTGACATTTTTGCCTCTGCCTTGTTCCCTTAAGGAATCTCGTGATTACATTTGGCCTACCAGATAATCCAGGATAATGCCATTCTTTTAAGGCCAGCTGATTAGCAACTTTAATTCCATCTGCAACCTTAAATCCTCTTGCCATGTAATATAACATATACACTGTTTCTGGTGATTAAAACATGCATACCTTGGGGGGGGGCATTATTTTGTCTACCACAACATGTAAAACAAAACAAAACAACAACAAAAAAAAAAACCAGGAAGAACAAAGAAAGAAATAGCAGTGACTGGACAAAATGGGGTGGTAACATTAATACCAGTAATAATAGTAATAAGTAACAAGATTCTGGAATAAAGCAAAAAAAAATTCTCTATTCAATGTTATAAGCCAATTTCAAGTGAGTAGGTACACACACATGAACATACACTCACAAACACACTAATATCCTGGCTAACTGAAGCCACGCCAAATACTAATTAGACAAATTAAACAAGAAAGGAATGACATTTTGTTATATACAGAACTTTTGTAGAAAAAGTTCTTAGGTGCCTGGGTGGTTTAGTCAGTTAAGCATCTGCCTTCAGCTCAGGTCATGATCCCAGGATCCTGGGACTGAGTCCTGCATTGGGCTCCCTGCTCAGCTGGGAGTCTGCTTCTCCCTCTGCCCCTCTGCCCCCTACTCGTGTGTGTGCTCTTTCTCTCTCTTTCTCTCTCTCACACAAAAATAAATAAAATCTTTTTTTTTAAAGTTCTCAAATTCCTTTCTTCCTTAAAAAAGATTATTTTCAGGCGCCTGGGTGGCTCAGTGGGTTAAAGCCTCTGCCTTCGGCTCAGGTCATGATCTCAGGGTCCTGGGATCGAGGCCCACGTCGGGCTCTCCACTCAGCAGAGAACCTGCTTCCCCCTCTCTCTCTGCCTGCCTCTCTGCCTACTTGTGATCTCTATCTCTGTGTCAAATAAATAAATAAAATCTTTTTTTAAAAAAGATTATTTTCTTGTCCCTTCCATTCCAGCTCACCTCTAACATTTCTGGAAAATTTCTAGGAGGATGGATAAAAGTCTCCCCTACCTACCTTAACCCATCACTGTGCAAGGATGGCTAGTGACTGTCCCAGGGCACTCACAAAATGGAGCCCCACTGGCCTGAATTAGAGGGGGAGGCTGGTCAACTTCATCCCCTTATGCAGAGAGGTAGAGAAATCATTCTGTCTGGCTCCCCAACCAGTCCGCTGGAGGAAATTTTGTGGTTCAAACTCCATGGAAACCAGTTGTTTGGATAGCGATGTTCCCCAGAGATTTTAGAATCAACTTTTTCATCATTTGAAACCTACATATTGGGAAATATCTCCAAAATATTGCACAAAAAGAACAATCACACTGAATCAATACTGCAGGAAAAGCCATAACGGCATAAAATAAATTGTTCATCGCCATGCCTTGTAAAGAGGACTCTGAATGTGATTTTTAACAACTCTTTCTGGCTGGGAACCTCTGTTATTTTCCAGGTCCCAGAGTCAGTAGAATATCTGTATTCTTTTTACATGTTCAGGACATTTTTAAAAGGTTTTGGGTTATTGTTTCTGCCGTTTTGTTTTTGTTACCGTCAGTGGTCCCTTTTTTGATTTGAGTTGGCAGTGTGGCTTCCTTTAGCAGCTTCCTTCCCCTTCTCAATTGTGGAAATAGTAACTAGGATACCAAGCTAGTTAGAATTGTAAGTAAAATGAGGTTAAACAGGCTCCTAACAAAGCTCTCTCTTGCAAGTGCGTGAGATTTCAGCCCAAACCAGAGTGACATCGCACACAGGGCTACCCGGTCCAGCTGGAATTTGCAACTCTTTGACATCCATTTGGCTACTCAGAAGCTATTTTTACTTCTTTTCTATTTTTGCCCTGAATAGGTTAGTGTGAAATAGTTATGTTTTGGCAAG
Organism: Ailurus styani; assembly: GCA_002007465.1. Lineage (NCBI taxonomy): Eukaryota > Metazoa > Chordata > Mammalia > Carnivora > Ailuridae > Ailurus > Ailurus styani. The sequence goes on from LNAC01000199.1 coordinate 143,253, forward strand.
ATGAAATACTGCTATATTTTTCAGTGTGCCAAAGCCTCGAAATGGGATAAAAGTTCCTCAGTTCTGGGACCAGGGGCGGGGGAAGGAGGCTATGCCCCTTTCAATATTTATGACAACTTGATATAAAACCAAGACTGCAGTCTAGATGCCCATTAATAGAATAGGCAAGTATGACTCTTCTGTATAATGATGAACCTACAAACTGTGCATATCATATACACATACACTGACTGGAAAATATGTCCATTGTCATATTGTTTAGTTAGGGGAGTAGGGAGCGTGCTGACAGAAGAATGTTTTCTTCTTTGTCCTGCAGCAGCCAGTCCTGAGGTAGATTTCATAAGACCCCTCAGGAGGTGCTGGCAGGTCGCCCACTGCACCATCCCACTCAGTAATGCTTCCTTATCTTGGCTGTCCCTCTTTCCCAGATTCATTCCCTCAGTCCTTATTCCCACTCCCTGCCATCACCTCCCCCGGCCACTGCACAACAGTCTGTGTCTCAGGTTTTGCTTTTGAGAGAAGCCAGGTTAAAAAAAAAAAAAAGGTGCTGTCAAATGAGAAGGTGATGTGTAGAGCTGCTATACTGTACCCATCTTGGAACCCTGAGGGGAAGACCAAGAGAATGGCCAAGAAGCTGATCACTGGGCATCACTGGGTTCTAGAACAACTGTGTACTTCTAGACATCTTGTTTCATGAAAAGAACAAATCTCTATTAAGTCTCTCACAGTTGGGGTTTCTATTATCTGCAGCCAAAAGTACTTTAAATGATATTCATGGCCAGTCAATGTCCTTCTTGGGAATGTTCTATTTAGAGTTAAAGGCAAGGGATAAGCCCTCTGTGTGGGGGAGCCTGGAGTTTGGAGCCAGGCAGCTTCTGGTGACCAGAATTCCAGCTTGTGGAGAACGCTGGTCTATGAGAAACAGAGAGAAAGACAGAGACATTGAGTCCTGTGGTTTAAATTCTTCTGCCAGTGAATTCCTCTTTTTGACAAAAATGGTTGACGGAGAGTTTCTATCACTTGCAAACAGAAGTCCCACCTAACTGAAGCGTGAGCTCATTCTTGTTTCACAAAAAAAAGGGGGGGAGGAAGTGTATCCTATGAGCGTATGTTCGTCTAAGCCTGCAAAAAATGTGTATGTGTATAGTACACAAAAATTGTGACCAGTAATCATTTCTCCGGGACAGTTAGAATAGATGTGAATAAGGGCATATGTTATCATTTTTACTTTATGAACTTCTCAGTGTTTAAACTTGTTATTACCAGTTTGCATCATTTGCGCAATTTTAAAAGACTAAAAACTTCAGAAACTGTGAGATAATAAGTGTGTGTTGGTTTGCATTGTTAAATTTGAGATATACAGTAATTGGAAACTAATAGACATGATTCATTACAAACCTGAGAACCACTGCTTACAAATGACCCAACAAACCTCAGACAGACAACCACAGATTCTAATACCACATAAAACTCGCAACAATGTGCCCAGTAAGGGACTGACGCTGGGAAGTTGTCTCCAATCCACCTGTAACCATAGCCCCCAACCCCACACAAATATGTAATTTCCATTATTTCTTCCCAAATCCACCCCAAATAAGTCCACAATGTAAGTTTAAAAACAACAACAACAACATAAAACAACATTTTGCTATACATATAAAAGCAAGTTCATCCACTCACCCCTTTCCAGCCCAGTGTATTTCTAGACAGAAAAATCTACAGCTGGGTGCCTGGGTGGCTCAGTCCATTGAGCATCTGCCTTCCACTCAGGTCATGATCCCAGGGTCCTAAGATCGAGCCTGGTGTCGGGCTCCTTGTTGAGGAGGCTTCCTGCTTCTCCCTCTCCCTGCTCATGATTTCTCACTCATTCTCTCTCTCTCTCTCTCTCTCTCTCTCTCTCTCTCTCTCTTTCAAATAAATAAAATTTAAAAAGTAAAAATTTAAAAGAAAAATCTAGAGCTGCCACCTCCATGAGTCTGTGCAAGTAGCCTGGAGAGCTACTGGAGGTGGGAAGTATGCCGGGCCAAGCTAAGCACCCAGGCTGGTTGGATGCAGCCAGGACCAGAAAGGATGGGGTCATGGGAAACCGATACAGCTGGCCCAGCCACAAGCCACTTGGTAAAAGGACCAAAGCACATAATTGTAAGGACATGACATTCTCAGCCTGGAGATGGTGTCAGCAAGTGGAAGAGCACAGACAGCTGAAAGAAAAGCAGGTGACAGTTTTCAGCAATGCCGGCAGGACCCCAAATATCAGCTGGAGGATGCCAGGAAAAGGATGCAGGGAGAGGACCGGCAAGATTTTGTGTGAGGCCGGGGGGCTGGAGACAGCATCTGAGGAGAAGTAAGACCCAGAATTCCAGGCAGGGAGACTGAGGCAGAAATTCAGGGGTATGAATAGCAAGAGGTACAGTGCGCACTTACCCTATGCTGAGTGCTCTGAACTCCTAACTCACTTAATTGTCCCAAAAATCCTGTGAGAGGGAAGGTTATTATCTCCACTTTTCAGATGAAGAAAGAAGGTAGACAGAAGTTGTGTGATTTGCTCAAAGTCGCACAGCTAGTCTACTAGTCAGCTCAGGCTGCTCTAGCGAATACCACAGACTGTGGTATTAAAAACCAGATTTAAAAACCAAAATGTATTTTCTCAGCATTCTGGAGGCTCAAAGACCAAGATCACGGTGGTTGGCAGGGTTGGTTTCTGGTGAAGCCTCTCTTCCTGACTTGCAGATGGCTGGCTTCTTGCTGTCCTCACACAGCCTTTCTTTTGTGTGGAGAAAGGAAGATGTCTGGCTTCCCTTTCTCTTTGTACAAAGAACACAAGTCCTATGAGATTAGGGACCCACACGTATAACCTCACTTAACCTTAGTGAACTTCCTAAAGGCCCTATCTCCCAGTGCAATCACGGGGGAGTTCAGGCTCCAACAGATGAACTGGGAGGGAGGAAGGAGGGGCCACATTTCGGTCTGTAAGAGCTAGCTAGTAGCAAACAGTGTGACTCCAGAGCCTCATACTCTTTGCATGTGTGTACTTTTACACTTTATCGAGTTACAATTTATATATTATAGTTCAATGATTCTTGAATGAATGCATACATGCATGTGCCCCATGTCCCTAGCAAGAGTGACACAGCACTCCTGACCACCACGCTCTCCCCTACGATCCACTGACAGGAGATGCTGCCGCTGGTGGGAGTCATGGCAGCCAGGAGTCACTCCTGGCACCTCAGACACAAGGTTGGCTCCCAGTGANACCCACCCCGACCCACACACACAGCGCTCTTTGCCTGGACTGAGCTGCGTTTCCCAGGGGATTTTGCTCCCTCCCTCTCTGCCTAAGGCGGTGTCTCTGGCATCTCCTCTAGGGCTCCAGCCTTCAGCGGACAGACCCACAGTGGTTCTCCACCATAGGACCCTCATGCCTTCTCCTCTTTCATGAAAAATCACCCCCCCTTCCACACGGTTGACCCCCAGCTGGTCCCATTCATTTGGGTTATCTCACCAGCCATTGTCTCGCTTCTCAGCTCTTCTATCTCCTGTGTAAACACATACCTGCATTAAATTCCCTCTGTTTCAAATGCTCAGCATGGTTTCTCTTTCCCTGGTTACACTTTTATGGTACACTGATCCCAGCTCCCGACTTGTCAGGACCAGCCCAGACCCTGGGGTGGTTCTAGGCGTTCGTTGGAGCCTGTGCACAGAGGCTGCAGGCTGGAGGACCCCTCCGCACAGATTTCCCCAAGAGGATACCAGGGACTGAATTTACCTTTGTTCTGCACCTGTTGACAATCTGCTTGGGCCACTTTGTGAGCAAAGGAGCACCTTCCTTCAACTCATTCATTGCCCATGGCTCGCCTGTTTTTCAGGTGGACCTCTGCCAGCTGTCAAGACTGGAGTGTCTTTATCACCTGGTTCTTCAGCTATCGTCATGACACTAAGCTACAAATTGGATTTGCCCGACTGCCACTTATTTTCCAAAAAAACATGCTTGTCTAAATGAAGTGCTTGGGAAGAAAAGAGTGACTAAGGAGAGCAAGACAGGACACTCGAACAAGAGGAGTCTTCGACAGCCTGAGGGTACCCCCGGGATCCTGCCAACCAGCTTAGGGAGTGGGAGTGGGAGCCTACACGGAGCCTTCAAAGAGACAGACTCCTGGTCACTCTCGTTTCGGTTACAGCAGCCGCTGGCTAACTATAAAATCCATACGGAGTAGATCCCGGAACTACAGCAGAAGGACCTCCATCTTTAGTTTGGCTGCAAAACTAAGGCTTGTCTTCCAAGAGCCTTTGGCTTTAGGAGGGAGAACCAGGAGGCAGGCTGCACCCCCGCTGGCTCACCGCCCCGTATCCCGGGATTTCTCCAGAACGGTAACAGCTGTGAGTCAAGTTTCCTTTGCTGGGCCCACACCACCTAAGTGACGGGCAGTGGGCCTGTCCTGATTGCAGGAGCAGAAGCCCTGCTGTCGGGGGGTCAAAGGAAGGCAGACAGTCCCCACTTCTCCTCACTCTGAGTGAAAAATCACTTCAGCCGGGAGAAATGTTGTGAAACAACCTGGCAGCTCATGGGAGAAATGTAACCCAAAAAAAGAAAGCCACGAAGAAAGAATCCTGTTAGTCACAGAGCTTTTCATCTGAACCAGCGAACAGGCTCCGGCTTTCTGCGGGAATAATACAATCGCAGCTCTGCACTGGGTTAGCGCCTCGAACAAAGGCAGCTCCCGAGAATGTAACTCTTCGGGGCTTCGGAGTTGGATTAGTTTTCACCCGGTGAAGGCATACGTGAAAAGGAGAGACCCGGTGCCCTTAAGGAAATCAAAGACGGAAATAAGCTTGCTATTCAAACGAGGAAAACACAGGCTGTGGGGCAGCTCCACTCCGGTCCATTCAACACCTGGTGAGCAAACAGCGTGGTCTCCGCCCCAGCTGGAATTTTCCCACACTGGACCGGCAAGTTCAGAGGCTCGGGAAAATGCCAGCACTGTCTTCTGGACCTTAGAAAATAGGGTGAGAGGGAGGGCTGGAGGAGATAGTCCACTCCAGAAGAAAATCACAGAAGTTAAGTTATTATAAGAGAAAAAAACCTCCAAGCAGGCGGCTGGAGCTATTTTAGGGGTAAAGAAATACTCTTTGTGGAGAAATGTTTAGAAACACACACACACACACACACACACACACACACACACACACACACACACAGAATGTATGATATCATATTATAGGAACAAAATGTTCTCTCCACAATAAAAAGCTAGTACGGAACTGGTTATTTTAACATCACGTAAGACTAATGCATGCCACCTAAACAACAGTCCATTTGAGCTAAAGACACTGGGGCTTGGTAACTCTCTCTGAACCATTCTTCACCCTCCCACCCCCATCTGGCAAAGCTCCTGCCTTCAGCGCCCTCTTCCTCCAAAGGCATCCAGGACTCTCAGGATTCTCTGAGAAGACTGTTCCTCTAAATTATTCATAGTACAGAGCTACTTACTTCCACCCTTCTCTTCCCAGAAGTATTTGGTACGTAAGAATCCAGTGAAAATGAGCAATGCTTGAACAAATAATCACTCTTGGCAAAATTTCAAGCACTTGTAGAGATTTCATTGGGGGCGGAGGGAGAGGAGGCTCTTACCCTCAGCCTAAGTAACACAATGTACAAAAATATACTATAAACTTGACCTCTTTTAGAGCATTAAGTCACATCGTATGGACGTGAGAACATTATTTTTTAAATGCTGACTTTAGAAATTTGAGATCGCAACTTTCAATCAAAATAGCTGTGCGGCTCAAGAAGGCCAGCCAGAAAATATCGATGATGAACTTGTTTCTAAATTGTGTTCTCATGTTTGAACTTTTATATTTATAAAGGTATGAGAAAGCTATTTACAATAACCAACAAGACTTTCTAAAATCCTGTTTGATCTTGCCACACTTCTTTTCTAACAATGCACCAAAAAATTTGGAAGAGCTTTATCCAAATTCATACTCTGGTCCTGGTAAGGATGAAACACAATGAATTGTTATATGTCCATCATTACAATGATAAGGGATTCCTACTATAAAGTTGACATTCTCATTTCTGACGAGGGCAGACTATTACCAGACAGCTACAATAATCCCTCTCAATCACATGCTCTTTTTTGATGTAACTTGGCCACTCTTCCTTCCCCTCAGTAGTTGGAGTCCTCTCCCCTTGAATCTGGGCTGGCTTTGTCACTTCCTCTGACCAAAAGACTCTGGCAGGAGGAATTCAGTGTGATTTGTAGGCTTAGGACTTAAGAAGACTTAGAATTTCCATTTCGCCCTCTTGGAACCCCAAGCCTCCAAGCTATCCTGCTAGAAAGAGTCTCTTAGAGAAGGTACACAGCCCTGGATGTGTGAGTGAAGACGTGTTGCATCCTCCAGCCTTAGTCATGACTAGCCCACACATGGAGAAGAGAGGCAAGCCTTCTGCACTGGGTCCCACTCAAATGCAGACCTACGAAACTGCAAGCAAATGAATGCTTTAAGCTTGCTTTTGGGGTAGTTTGTTACATGGCAGTAGATAACCAAAACACCAGCCTCTTACAAAAATGACTAAATTGTGTATAGCTATCCAGATCCGACTTATCAAAGATGAGATCTCTTGACCTCAGAAAGCATAATCTGTCTTAGTACAAACATGTAAATGATCAAAGTCCACATTATGCTCCAAATCAGAGACTGCTCCCCAAAAATCCATGCTCCCCTTCTTTTAGGGTAGTCGTTCTCAAAGTGTGGTCCGGGACCAGCAGTATCAGCAACACATGGGAGCTTACTAGAAATGCAAATTCTTGCCTCTTACTGAGTGAGAAATTTGTGCTTCAACAAGTCTTGCCAGTGATTCTGATGCACTTCGAACTGCTGTCCTCTAGCAATAACACTTGTGATGTGTAGGGGGTATATTGGGCCACCTGGATAAAGATTAGGTACAATGGCTGGACAAGGCCCCTAAGTTTTGGTCAGTAAGAAATAAGCAAAAATGGGAAAAGGGGTGTTCCCTTGTCTGTCTCTCACCTTCATGCTAGCTGGAATTCAAATGTGATGGCTGGAGCCCCCGAAACTGTCCTAGACCATGAGACGTTCCTGGGAAATGAAATCATGCACAGCAAAGCAACAAGATGGAAGGAGCCAGGGTCCTGACGCTCTGGAGTCACTTTAGCTCTTGTCTTCTAGAACACAGCAAGGAAATTCTTATTTTGTTTACGCCTCTGTTTTTTTAAACTTTCTGTCCCTTCCAGTTAAATCTGACCCTAAGTAATACACAATCCTAATAAAGTAGTCCTTCTTCCCCTCACCTACAGAGATATTCTTTCCTATAAAAATATTTTATCTTCTTTGTTTGTGATGAGCTAGCTTTTAAATTATTTCTTTAGTTGCTTATTAACTGTCTCCCTATTAGACCAGAAGCTCCTTGGGGGCAGTTTTTTTTTCTTTTTTTTTTTTTTTTTTAATTTATTCATTTGACACAGACAGAGAGATTATAAGTAGGCAGAGAGGCAGGCAGAGAGAGAGGAGAGAGGAGGAAGCAGGCTCCCTGCTGTGCAGAGAGCCCGATGTGGGCCTCGATCCCAGGACCCTGGGATCATGACCTGAGCTGAAGGCAGCGGCTTTAACCCACTGAGCCACCCAGGCGCCCTGTTTTCTTTATTATTTACTCCTCAACATTTAACACACTTCTACTTTACAATAGAGACTTTGTGAATATTTATTAAATCAAATGGACAGATGGAAGGATGGATGTAGGCAAACAAATTTGTCCAGTTTTTCAGCACTAATAAACTGACCAAGCCTTAAAATAAAAAAAAAAAATTTAAATACTGAACATCCAGGGTGTTTGTAGCCTGAGTGGCTAAGTTTGTTAATCATCTGCCTTTGGATCAGGTCATGATCACAGGGTCCTGGGATTGAGCCCCATGTTAGGCTCCACACTCAGTGGGGAGTCTGCTTCTCCCTCCTCATCTGGCCCTCCCCATGTTCATGCTGTCTTTCTCTCTCTCAAATAAATAAAAAAAATCTTTAATAATAATAATAAATTAAGTAATTAATTCTGAACACCAAGCAAAACTATCCCCCCCCAACATCCCACCTCTGTTCCACATTTTAACCCAAATTTAAGGTAATAATAACAACCAACATTTTTGTAAGCTTTCAAATGTGCCAAAGACAAATTCCAGTAGAAGGGCATTTTACAGTATACTTGACCAGTATTCCTCAAAACTGTCAAGGTCATCAAAAACAAGAAAGCCAGAGAAATTGTCACAGCAAAGCGACCCTAAGAAGACACAATCATTGGATGTAATATAGTAACCTGGATGGATCCTAAAATAGAAAAAGACATTAGATAAATACTAAGGAAATCTGAATAAGCTACAGACTTTAGTTAATAGTAATGTATCAGTATTGGATCATTGATTGTAACAAATGTACCTACTAATGTACAATGTTAATAACAGGAAACTGAGCTTGGGGTAGGGTGAAGGTGTACTGTCTGCTTACTTTTTCTGTAAATCTAAAACTGTTCTAAAAAAATAAAGCCTACTAATAAAAGAAATATGCCAATGCTTACACATATTAACTCCTGTTACACATACTAATTCTCATAAAGACTAAAATAGGTATTATGGTGAGAACTATTTTATAGATACCTATTTTATAGATACAAGAGTACACTAAGTTCGGTTTCCCCAACACCTTGAGGTTTAAACTATGTGCTTCTTCTGGATCACGATTTATTTGATTAGTCATGTTAATGATGCATATTGATTAATGTGTGTCACCTAGGGACTGAGCTTAGGTGATTCTATGAAAAGAGTCAACATTGGGAAGGCAGAAAGGGTCTTGTACCTGCCTACTGAAATTCAAAGGGTGCAGGTAAACTTTGTGAAGAGCATACATTTCTAAAGTGTGTTATATTTACATGTTGACAGCGCATACACTCCTCCAACAGCTAGAAACAACTGAGCTTGACATCTAATTTTCAAGAATAATTATTTAGTATGAAGCCACCAGATGGCACAGATTGTTTAAGAACACATAAATCATACATTGCAACTTAGAAAGTTGATTTGAGAGTGGATTTGTGTCTCATCCCAAGTACCGAAATAGCTAGGGCTCCCTCTCCAAGGACAATCCCTGGTCTGCACTGAAAGAACACCTCAAATGAGAAAATTCTCTATGTCACTGCATTCCTTTCTAAAGATAATCGCTATAAACTTCCCTAACTACTATTTTGGCTAGCAGAACCTTAGCATTTCATTACTGACTACTCTACTGGCCAAAACAAAGATTGAGGCTGGTCAGACTAGAATTCCTGGCCAATGCAGTTGGACCATGAAATGTTATCAGTGCTCACGATAATAATGGGGTACACCCAGACAGAACTAAGCTTTGTTGAAACATTTGCTTATAAAGTTTATTGCCTATGGGGTTTGACTTCCTTACTCTGAACAGTAATCATAGGTATTGTCCAATCTGAACTTCCCCCTGAAACAATACCCAAGGGAGGACTTTGCATCTGTGATTTCATTGCCTCTCATGATTCCTTCAGCCACCTCAGTCTGCTCATTGGGGAACAAGCTCAGCTGAGGCATCGGCTCCTTCATAAAATCTTTCTTGGCCTGCTCAGCGCGGGCCATTTCCATACATTCCTGTGGCACCTTGTGCTGATCTTGGTCATGGGATTTATCACAGCTCAGTGCAATTCAACAAGTATTGAGTGGATGCTTCTCAGGCACTGTTCCAGGCCCTTGGGAATCATCAGTGAATAAATTAAAGGTGCCTGCCCTTGTGAGAAATCTAATAAGCAATGTGTCATAATCAATAAGTAAATTTTATAGTACGTTATCCGGCTAAGTGCTATAGAAAAAGAAAACATTAAGTGCTGTGGAAAAAGAAAACATCTCCTCTGTTAAGGGAGATGGGGTGGACTGAGGTACAGAGGGAGGTTCGGGTTGTAGTATTAATTCAGGTGGCCAAAGGTAGGCTTCTGTGAGAATGCAAGCAAAACCTGAAGGAGGTGAGGGAGTTAAGCCCGCGGATCCAGGAGGCAGTTTCCATGCAGAGGAAAGAGAGGGCAAAGAGAGCATGCCTGGTGAGACTAAGAACCAGCCAGGAGGCTAGTGAGTCTGGAGGAAGTGCCCAGAAGAGAGTAGGAGGGGAAGAGGGGAGTGAAGCAGGGAGCATTGGTTATGTAGGGCCAGGGAAGGGGGGGCACTGCAAAGACTTTGGCTTTCACTATGAGTGAAACCCGCAGCTAACGCTTGGTTTCACCTAGAGGAGGGACAAGAGCTGACCTAGTTTTGCAAGATTCATTCGGGCCACTCTGTTGACGATAGACCTGCAATGGGGCCAAGACAAAAGCAGAAAAACCTGTTGGAGGTGATTATAGGTGAAAGATGATGATGCCTTAGGCTAGAGAAGCAGCGGTGAGGGAAGGCATGTGGGAGCCAAGCTCTGGATTTGAAATCTCGGTGGGACTGGATGTGGGGTGTAACAAGCAGCAGACAGACAAATGTGACTCCAGGAATTTTGTCCTGAGCAACTCCTACAATGGACTTAACCATGAACAAATGTAGGAAAGACCACAGAAGAAGCAAGTTAGGATGTGATGTGGAGGATTGAAGAAAGTATGAATTTGGTTTTTGCCTGAGAACAATGCTCTGTGGACACTTCCTGGAAAGACAGGAGAAGCACAAGGAGAGGGCATGGCAGTGGTTTGCAAGAAAGTCTGGGATTCCGCAGAGGTTTCATTTTAGGAGTGCTGCATTTCTAATTTCCAACACTTGATATCACAGAAAACACTGGGAGGAAAAACACGGAGATCAACGTCTCTGAGTCAGAAAGTGGTTCTGACGAATGAGACTCTGAACATGCGACGGTTCCTTTGTATATATAAGGTCTGAGAATGAAATATGATTTTTAAAATCTGTCTAAATCACTCTAAAATTTGTCAATAGATAGAAAATAATTTTGATAAGAAATCATCATGTAATGGTTTAATTTATGGTTTTTTCTTAGTGACACAAAACTATCTTTTAATTGGGTGCAATAAATATGGTGATAAAAATATCTAATACTAATCTCTTACAGTGAGTCAGGGACAGCGCTAAGCGAGATACAGGGGTGTTTTTCATTCCACCTCACGAATATTCAGCGAAGTAGTTCCATCCCCCACCCCACCCTTCATAGAGGAACCTCCAAACGGTGAAGAAAACCAATGTGTTTCCATGATGCCCCATTCCATCTGTACTTAGCCATTTTTTTCCTTAGAAGAAATCCTCCTCCTCTGGTTTAATAAATTCCTCCCCTTTAAGAATTTTAAGAATGCAATCTTTAGCCCAGGTCTTCCATGCCTACACTCTCTTCCACTCAGTCCTTTCATTCCAGGCTTTTGTGTCCTGTGTTTTAGGTGTTGAGTTTCCTTCACTCTCTTCAAGGCAATGAACAGGCACAGAAGGAGGTGCTGGCCTAAAGCAGTAGGGAAGACTCTGTCCCCGGCCCCAAGGCGCTTGGAGTTGTCTGGTTAGGCAAATTAATACCTGAATGGGTCATCTACCTCCTTACACAGGAGAGGTGATCTGCCTGCGTTCGTGCAGTGAGCTCTGACGGTGAGAAACAACTTAGGACAAGCCCTAACGGAAAGAAAGAGAGGGTGTTTTTAAAACTCCTTTGGCTTCGTGCTGTGTTATGGGTACTTCCAGTAAATATTCCTGGGCTGCAGCAAGCTGGTTTAGGAGTGTTTTGATCTTAAGTTTTTTCACACCTTGCATCATGTAAGCCTAAAGTGCAAACACTATCTGTTTAATCTTGGACCAACAATGACAGAGGAGGTTATATAAAAGTCACACCAGGATATTGTACATTGATTAGAGTTCAATTAAAAAAAAAAGTCCTGAAAATGATTCAGTGCTGCCTTCCTGGAGGAAGTAGGAGAAACTGACACACAAATACAAAAATATTCTGCTGGTTCATTTCAAAACCACAGTATCAAAAACTATTTAGTACTGTGCCATAGAATAGATACTAGGAATGTTACAGGGTGTTAGATGGTAACATATTAGACAATAACATTTACAGTTCCCTTAGATGAAATCTACACAAGGTAAGTTTACTGGCGGGAGGGACAAAAAAAAGGATGGGGTCCATCTTGGAAGAAAATGAGTCTAGAGAGGAAGACTCCATGATCCTAGAATAAGATATCACCCTGTCAAGAGCCAGGGCTGGGAGCATGCCAAATTCTAGTAAATTCAATTCCATTTCACTGATGTTTGTAACCCTCCTTTGTAGTCTGAGAACAGATTACTAAGAGACCTCTTATTTTAAGAGGATCTCAGAACTGTGAAGATATTCATTCCAACCCAATAGATTAGGATGAAACACAGTTGTTTTTCTGATCTGCAAATGCACGACCCTAATGCTGTAACATCTGCTTGTGCGAAGGAGGCACGCTTGTCTTCCTCAAAGTTCTGTTGGCAGGAAGTTATTTCCTGGAAGAAGCAACACCGTGGTTAATGCAGCATACAGAACCATACAGTAAATTGTCATTGACAAGTCCCTTAAAAAAAAAAAAAGTATGTCAAATACTGAAATGTAACAATCTGGCTGACAGGATCAGATTCCTTGCTAAGAAAAGTCTACACAGAGAAGGGACATTGGCGATCATGCCATTGACATTTTTAAGGGTTCTTAGGCTCATTTAAGCCTGGTGATACATAGAGGTAAAAAGATTTATTCTCTCCTTCCCTATCATCCTTACACACCCAAACAAGAAAACTCTTGCTAAATTCCTTGTAAAAGCTGGGGAGAGTGGGGAGGGGTTTCGAGCATGGGTGGGAGGAGCTTTTGGAAAATACACAGCAGTCCTCACCCCACTCCATCTTTGGATGTCAGTGGTAGAAATGTGTTGTGTGAGAAAAAGAAAACCTGAAAACCACTCATTAAGTCCCTAACTGCACAAGTCAAATACCTTGATATGGTGAGTTTTAGGAGACACAGTGACTCCTGTGTCCAAAGCTGACTAGGTTTTGACAGCCCTTCACTGTGTGGAGACAGGATGCTTCTCAGGTTGTGGTTTAAACCTCTAAATCCTGCTCCTGAGTTTAGGCGGTCACAGTTCCTGTTAGTACAGGAGTCGGCCGTGTTGTTTTCCAATGTCACCAAGACAATGTTCACGATTAAACCACTGAGTAACAGAGACCAGAAGCGTTTTATCAAGGTACAGGTGAACTTCAGCATTAAAACTGACAGAGTTACTGACTACTTCATCATTTTTGCTCATATACTGAAAAGAAATGTCACTATTCCAGAGAAGAAATGTGCTCTGGTACTTCTGAAATGCATCCTATGATAAATTATATTTTAGTTTATCGCTGTAAAGTACCACTTGTGAAGCCTTCAGTGACATTTAGTAGGGACGTTTTTGTCTCCTTTTAATAAGCTTTGGGTAGCATGAGCATAAAGACTGAAGGGAAAGAAACAAGAACCTGATGAACCGGTTAAAAAGGCAAGAGAATCCCTATGTTTTTATATTATTATTACTAATGCCTTAAGTATTTGACTATTAACATGAGAGTCGTGCAATCAAAAATGCAGCATTTGGACAGGCCTGCAAAAAAAGTAATCTTGTTAGCTTTAGAAAGTCAAATGTCTTCACCTCAGGGTTGTTAATGCTGCTTTCCCATGGTTTCTTGGAAAACACGACAGTTTTCTTTGGACTCTTTCCAGGTGCTTTATCGAGGGGCAAGCTGGATGAAGAGGAGGATATCGTAAATAACTCTACCACCAGAGGACAAGGAGCGCTGACCTCAATATGCTTCTGTTCTTTCTACATAAAAGTCCCTGAGTATAATTGCGCAGAAGGCAGCATCGCCAGAGGGGTACCACAGGTCATTTGCTGATTGTCCTAGGACAATAATTCTCAAATACTTTCATCCTAGAGCTTTACTTTAATACCCTAAATCAATGCTTCTAAAACTGTGGCAAAGGACCACATTTTTGAAATGTCCAGTCCAATGCAGATGTTTGCAAAATACAGCAAAAACAAATTACTAGGAAAAAAATTAAAAACAAAGAATACAAAATAGAACCCTCAAATTTTGTTCTCCTGGTTTCAACAGACGTAAAATACTGTTGGATTTCTTAATTTTAATTAATGAATAACGAATGAATGAATGGTTATTAATTAATTAATTAACTTATTAATTATAACGAATGAATGAATGGTTATTAATTAATTAACTTATTAATTAATTGACTTATAAATGCTTGCTCTCAATTTCTGTACTGAGCTTGTGGCAGACAGGTACCAAAAACTCCCAATTACAGTTTCAGGAGAACTGCCTAACCACACACCGGTCACAGAGGCACAAGCACGCAACACACCGTGTAGGCAAGCTTCTACCCACTGAAAAAATGATATAAAATTGCATTAAATTATTACGTTACATAGTTTTTTTAAAAACTCACTTTGTAAAAATAAAATAAAATTTAAAAACTCACTTTGTACAAAAAAAGCTGCTGATGAAGAAACAGCAATCTCTTACCCCCCACTCCAAATCTTCTAGCGTCTACCCAGACAGGTGGCCACCTAACAGACCTGTTGCAAAGCTACCACTGTCCGTTCCTCCCCCTCTACCAACCTAACCTTCCTCCTGAAGCTCTCTTCCTCCTTCCTCACGGGTGCTGCTGTAGGTATTCCTTCCGCCTCTCTTCTCTACAGGGGTTCCCTTTCAGATAGATTATGTTCTTGTTCAAAGTATCTGCTGCTCCTCCAATGGGTGGATTGTACTCCCTTACCCTCTTGACAGCCCACATCATGACTTGTGATGTTCCACCCAATGGAAGGAGTTTACGTCTCCACCATGTTAAACTCAGAAGTCGCCATGTCACTTGCCAATCCACGTGTCACCCCAAGGTAGAAGCGTAAGAGATGGACAAGATCTGTTATCTCTCTCTCTCTTTTCCTCTGCCACAAGGTTAGCCATAATGTCCTGGGTAGAGGCTGCTCCATCAGCCCACTGTGAAGGTCACAACAGAATTACATGGCAAACACTTGGGTGAGTAAATGTTAAACCCTTGCTGTAAACTGTGGAGATTTCCATGTTGTGAAAATGAAATCTCTTTGCAAGAGATCTGAATATCTCCTTCAATCTTAATGCTCATGTTTTTCAAATCCAGGGAAGTACCTTTAATCATTTTCCCCATTAAGACCACCGTTTACTCCCCACCCCTTTTTTAAAAAGAAGAATCTAGTTATATCAAAGCTTATACATGTTCACAGTTTGAATAGTCCACAGCCCTCTCACTGAATATTTACCCTACCCTACAGATAGCCCCTGTGAATTTTTTTAACTGGTTCTTTGGAATTGACCTCCATATCTCTACACGTTTTAATTGTGGCAACATGGTATTTCTGCTTTAGGCATTATTTACTTTGTATAATGGAAATGAGAATTTATTTTCCTCTCTCTCTGCATGCCTACTATATACATGGTCTTTCATTATATATCATAATTTAATTTTATTTTTTAAAGATTTATTTATTTGAAAGAGAGAGAGCATGTGGGGGAAGGGACAGGAAGAGGGACAAGCAGACCCCATGCCCAGTACAGAGCCCAACAGGGGGCTTGATTCCATGACCCCGAGACCACAACTTAAGTCGAAATCAAGAGTCGGTCACCCAACTATCTGAGCAACCCAGGCACCCCTATCATAATTTTACTTAGATGAATAACTGGTAGTTACATATTTACAGCCTTGCATTCTATTCTATTTGAGCCATATAATAGACTATAATTAATTTTCCTCTCCTGCCTTTTTGTTTTTTTCTGGAGTTAATAATTGTATTGTTCTTTTCATTTACGTGATTGTCTAAGCACATGTCACTAATTCAAAACTCTCCACCGCTTTAACTCTCATCTCAATATAGTCAGACATATCAGGCTTTCTGGTTGGTTGGTTTTAGTTGGTTGAATAGTTTGTTGGTTTCTCTCTTTCATGTTGATCAATTTCTTTAAATTAATGGGTGCACCTCCAAATGGAAGTCCCTTCTCTGCACTTCTCAAGGTAGGACAGAATATACTTTAGTTAGCAGTTTGCTAGCTGGGTTTATAACTTACATTTTTAGCCAACTATTCTGTAGGCCTCCCCTTGTCCTTTCCTGGGCTCTGTAAATGGGATGCATCAGGTATGACCTCTAATTCCTGAACCCTTCTGGGTTTCCACAAGACAAGTTACTTCCTTCTTGTTGCTATCCCTTCTCCCTCCTGCAGGCACTCAGGTATCAGCTTCTTCCATCTTCAATCTGTTACTTTTCTTCCATCTATCACATCTTCTAAGCATATGCTGAATTTTCTCAACTGCTATGGTTTCTTTTCCTGTTCTTTTTGTCCTTAGGTAGTTGAATTAATTTCATATTGTCAACGTAACAAATTACCACAAACTCAATGGCTTAAAACACAAATTTATTATCTTATAGTTCCAAAGGCCTGAAGTCTAAAATCAGTCTTGGTGGGCTAGAATCAAGGTGTTGGCAGAGCCGCCCTCCTTCTGGACACTCTAGGGTTCGATCTCTTTCTTTGCCTTTTCTAGTTCCTAGAGATTTCTGTATTCCTTGGCTCATGACCTCATCATCTATCTTCAAAACAGAGCATCTTTTGATTTTTTTTTCTCTTTCTCTCTGACTCGAATTCTCCTGCCTTCCTTTTTCCATTATAATGATATTTGTGATTATGCCCAGATAATTCAAAATAACCTCCCCATCTCAAAATCCTTAACTTTATTACATCTGCAAAGTTCTTTTTGCCAGGTAAGCTAACATATTCATAGATTTCAGGAATTAGGACATGAGTGTCTGGGGGGCAGGGTGGCATTATTCTGTCTGTACCATAAGGGTTCATACTTTTCTTACTCCTGTACTGTGGAGGGTCAGGACAGAATAGAGCAAAAAGTGCGTGTTTAATCATCTTGTTTGATCAGGTGCCCAGTAGTATGTGTCTGGTTCAAATCTCTGAAACTCTTTTCCTATCTACTCCTGAAATAGATAGATGTAAGGAGAGCATATAATAGAAATAACCAATTATCACTAAAGCCCTCAATCTATTTACAGGATTAGGACAGGCCTGAGAATGTTTCATAAACACTGAGTGCCACTGGTTGGGAGGGGAGCCAACAGAGTGAAAATGGGAAGAAAATGAATAAAAAGTGATAAACAGAACAGAGGGGGGGAGGCTTGTGAAGGAGGTACATATGATAAGATTATGAAATATGGCTGTCACTCAGTAATACAGGTGTTACCCATGACTTAGTAGACACGGATTAAAGATGGAAATAACAAGGCAACATGATATATGAAAAAAAAAAAAGAAGCTAAATTTAGAATTGGAAGGTCTAAATTCAAATCCAGCTTCAAATTTACAGTTTTATCTTCTGCAAGTCAATCAGGTGTTTTGAATACATGGCTGAGGAAACTGAAACCCAGAAAAGTTATCTCAGTTTTAAATTAGCACATAGATGTCAAAGACCCTAGGGAGACATCACATAGCAGTTGAATGATAGTTGAATCTGAGGTGGAAAGAAGCACCAAATGACAACTAGCATTATGGCACAAGCAATGATAACATGGAAACCCAATAGCTGAAAGGCACACTAAAAGAAAATTATCTTTTCCATTTCAGGCTAGACAGACAAACTTGGCCATAAGAAAATTCACCTTAATGCATGGATATAATATTCTATGGAAAAACCACTTTTATTCATTCATTCAAAACAGTTTAACTGAACTCCTCCAATGTGACAAACATCATGCTAGGCATATCTTAATGAATAAGGCGGATGTAATCTCTGCCCTCATAGAGATTATAGTCTAGCAGGAGACTAGACAAACAAATCACGACCAGTAAGTGTGATAGGCACTTTGATGGAAATAAAAATAGAGGCCCCTAAACCGGACCTGGGTGTTGGGGTGGGGGGGAGAACAGTTAGGTAGGACTCAGAGCTAATGATATACCCTTCAAAACTCAGCTAAAGAGTAGGAGCTAGTGAAGTAAGGAGGGAAGGGAGTGATTTGGCAGTGTCTCGAGGAGCCTATTCTTTGCCGAGGAAGCATGGTATCTTAGAAGTTAATTGGCCTGATTCTTTATATATACATATATATAAACATATATATAACTATATATTCTTTATAAATATATATGTAACTATATATATTCTTTATAAATATATATAAATATTTTATTTACTTGACAGAGACAGAGAGCACAAACAGGGGGAGCAGCAGGCAGAGGGGGAGGGAGAAGCAGGCTCCCCGCTGAGCAGGGAGCCTGATGTAGGGCTCAAACCCAGGACCCTGGGATCATGACCTGAGATGAAGACAGAAACTTAACTGACTGAGCCACCCAGGCACCCCTTGCTGGCCTGATTCTTGTGTCATATAGGAAAATGACAATTGGCGGATGCCAGGGAAAAAAAAGTGTTTGGGTTACTGTGGGGGCTTTCAGAATGGTAGAATTATACTGATGAACTCATAATTACTCTGCTTTCCTTTCAATGCAAAGACCCTCCCCACTGTCCCCTCTACAACCAGACAGGGGAGCACCGTGGTTGAGAGTAAAGCTCTGGAACCCGACTGCCTGGGTTCCCATTCTGACCTTGCCACTTCCTAGCTCTAGGATCTCAGAGACATTTCTTTGCCCTTCTGTGCTTCAGCACACTCATCTATAAAATGTTTTTAATGTTACTATGTCCTCTCATTGGGTTATTGTGATGATTAAATTAGTACAGCAAATGTGTTTAGAACAACGCTTGGCACAAGTAAGCACTCAGTAAATCACCTGTTACTACTACTGATTTCAATTACCAACCACTGGCCCTTTTGTAATTTCTAGGAGGATAAGAGGCCATCTGACTTTGTTTATGTGGCACTGCACTCAGTCACAGGAAGTTGAGAATGTCGCGGCACTGGTAGCTTACCATTTAGTCCTCAAAATAGAAATCCAAAGTAACCAGAATCTTGCTGGTCAGTTCCTCAGTTCTGACTCTGGGACATGGGAAAATCAGAAAGCTTTGAAGATGTCCTCATCTCCTTCAGATTATACAGAATCAAGACCGAGAGGGCAGAGAGCATGGTCATGCTGAAATCAAGCCCCACGAGAAGGCAGTACCTGGGTGGAACCCTCGTGATTCAGACTGCTGTACAGAAACTCAGTATCTTTGGATGCATCCAGAGGTGATCAGGCTGAAGAGGATCTGTTTTGCTAACCAAATACCAGGAGATTAATATTGAATCCAGAATTTCAACTATATTCGGTCGACAAATATTTGAATGCCAGCGATGTACAAGACACTGTTCTAGAGGTTAAGGACACAACGATGAAAAAAAGAGACAAAAGTCCCTGCCCTAGAGGGATCAGACGGACAACAAACACAGTAAGCGAGTTAAGTATATAGCACACCACAGACTGATAGGTGCTATGGAGAAAAATAAAGTGGCAAAGGGAGATAGGGGGAGCAAAAGAGCAAAGAAAGATGGAGTGTAAGGTGAACAATTTTTATCAGGGTAGTAAGAGAAGGCCTCACAGAAATGGGGACATCTGAGCAAAAACCTGAGGAGATAAGGAAGACGTGAAACTGTCTGGAAGGAGCATTCTAAGCACAAGAAACAAGTGCAAAATCCCCGAGGAGAAAGGGGGTCCAAGATACTTGAGGAACAGCAAGGGGGCCAACACTACCAAACCAAGAAAATTAAGGAGAAAAAAATAACAGGAAGCGAGAGCAGAGAGGTAATGGGAATTGTAGGCTAATTGCAAGAATCATGGCTTTCACTCTGAGTGAGATGGGGACCTGATGGATAGTTCCAAACAGTGATAGCATGGTTACTTTATATTTTAAAAGGATCACTCTGGCTGCTGTGTTGAGAACAGAATGAAGATTAAGGGTAGCTGATACAAAATCCTAGTCAAAGGCGACAGTGGAGGTATCAGAGGAGATGGGGAGAGTGGTCATATATTTTGAAGGGAGAGCAACGCATTTGATGACAGGTTGTACATGGGGTATAAAAGTTGCTGAGTCAACCTACTCAATGGGGACAAGGGAGCTGCCATTAACTGAGGTAGAGAAGGTTGTAAGGAGAGGTTTCTGAGGGGAGAGGAGATCCAGAGTTCAGTTTTGATATAATAAAATGGAGAGGTCCATTAAAGATTCAAGTAGGGATGCTGAGGTCCTTGGACATACAAGTCTGGGTCTGAAACTAGGGAGTTGTCAGCTTACTTACATCTACCGTCATAAGACAGAAGGAGATCACTAAGGGAGACAGTACAAGAAAGGAAGAAGTCCCAGGGCCCCTGGATGGCTCAGTTGGTTAAACGTCTGCCTTCAGCTCTGGTCATGATCTCAGGGTCCTGCGATCAAACCCCGCATCGGGCTTCCTGCGTAGGGGTGAGCCTGCTTCTCCCTCTCCCTCTGCTCCTCCCTTCTGCTTGTGCTCTCCCTTTCTTGCTCTCTATCTCAAATAAATAAAACCTTGGGGGAAAAAAAAAAGAACAAAAGGAGCCCCAGGACAAAGTCCTGAGACCTTCCAATATTAAGAGTTCAGTGAGCAAAACTGAGAACAGTGACCAGTAGTGTAGGACAAAATTCAGGAGAACACAGCGTCCCGGAAGCCAAGTGAAGAAAGTGTTACAGGGAGGAGGGAGGCATCAACTGCGTCAGATGCTACTGACAGGTCAAGTGAGATGAAGACTAAAAACAGGTCATTGGATTAAGTAACATGGAGAGCAGTCGGGTGGAATGCTGGGGGTAAGAGCTAGCTGCAGCGGATTTAACAGAAAAGAAGAGAAAAGGAATTGGGACAGTGAATATAGAACTCGTTCAAGGGTATTTGCTGTAGAGAGAGCAAAAAGAAAAAAGAAAGGAAGAAAGAAAAAGAAAAACAAGACAGTAGCTGGAGAAGGAAGTGGAAGTCAAGAGTTGTTTTTTGTTGTTGTTAAGGCTAATTTTAAGAAGCAATGTATTAATTTACGTGGGGAACTACAACTCATAAACAGACCAGCAATAACTTTATAGTTCAGCGCTTTTTCTTCTCTGTTGGAAAACTACCTGGAAAGTACAATGAAAAACACAAGAAGACTTCATGAGCATTGATAAATTTCATCGGTTCCAACTACGACAGCCTCAAGCATCCCTCTACACTTTGCAGGGGAAGAACTCAGTAGATCATATGCTTGCATCCACTGGGCAAGGGACCTCTCTCTTGACCAGTGTTGGAGAAACGCTAACCATGCTTTCATTCTTCTATTCAAGAAACATTGCTAAGCATCTATTATATGCCACTTACTAGGAAAGCAAGTTCAACAAAACAAAACTTTGCCATTAGGGAGTTCATGGTTCAATGGAGGATGAAGACAAGCAAATGAATAGTTACAATATAATCAGTATTAAAAGATGTACATGTACCTATAAAGGACAAAAAATTAATTCAATACTTAACTATTTGGTAGTGGGGATATTGGGGTCACTTTTTTTTTTCTTTTTGCGGTTATAAATAGAAAGATGTTAATGATTTCAGTTGCTTCCTGATCCAGAAATATTTACTGATACTTATTATATTAAGATTAGAAGGTAATTATGAAATAAGAAGAAAGCCTTTTATATACCTCCTCATTTTAATTGAAAAAACAACCAAGAAAATAAATCTGAACAGTATGAACCATCTAAGATCAAAGACAGGCAAGTTCGAAATTCATTCAACAAATACATATTGAGCACAGGGTATATGTTAGGTTATGCTTCTAACACTTAACATACATCAGTGAACAAAATGAAAATATTGTTATTTAAAACTTGTATTTTAGCAGGGGAGTCAATCAACAATAAACATAAAAAGTAGTAAACTAGTATATCTGAAGGTAATAAGTGCCACAGAAAAAAATATTAACAGGATATAGAGATTCCAGAAAAATGGGGTTGGGTATGGGTGGGGGGGTTGAGGTGGGTGTCAAGTTGCAATTTTAAATAGTATGGTCAAAAAAAAAAAACCCCACAAGGAGATGCACTTTTTCATCCATAAATGAGCAATCAGAGCAAATAAAGATGGACTAAGGTGGGCACTTTGATACAATGCTTAAAAGAGTGTAAATTGTTATAACCCTTCTGATTAGCAATTTGATAATCAAGGACTTGAGAATGCTTCATGATCTTTGCCTCGATAATTTTATGTCCACTCTGTGGAAGTAACTCTAAAAATTTCATGCATAAAGCAAAAAATAGATAGATAGATAGATAGATAGATAGATAGATAGATAGATAGATAGATATGGAGAAAGGTCAGGGCTTCAGTGAGAAAGTGCTTTCTCCCTCAGCAGACTTGCAGGAAGTAAGGGAGTTAACTCTCTCCATATTTGGAAAAAGAACATTTTAGGCACTGAAACAACCCCAAGGTGCTAAGGCAGAAGTATGGCTGGTGAACGGCCAGGCAAGAAGTAAGGAAACTTCTTCAGAAGAAATTGTAGTAATCCAGGCAAGAAAGGAAGGTATTATAGACTTGGCTCACTCACAGTGAAAGTGGTAAGCAGTCAGATTTGGATACATTTTGCAGGTATAGCCAATACATTTTCCTAAAGGAATAGATGTGAGATGTGAGAGAAAGGAAGGCACTAAGAATTGTGCCAAGATTTTTAACCTCGGGTATTAGGATGGGGAGAGCTGCAAGTAAAAATGTGAGGGGGAAATTCAGTTCAGATTTGGATATATTGAGTTTGAGGTGTCTATTAGACATCTATAGCATTACAGATCCTTTTGGATTCCTTGCCTGTAGGGCCTTTGGCCTCTTATTCTGCCCTATTTGCATAGCCAACGTACCTCAGGCCATAACCACTCGACAGCGCTTTGCTTCATGTTCAGGCCCACACAAAATGGAAGAATCTGAATTTGGGGGAGGACAGTAGCAATAGCATCCAGCCCATTGACTGAATCTTGACCTCTTCCCTTGACTCACTTCCTTTCCCTACCCTCATTTCCCAGAGACTCTATTCCCTAATAAAATAACAGCACAGAGGCTTATGCCTCAGATCTGTTTCCTGGAGGGACCCAGGCTAAGCCATTAACCAAGTCAAGTTGTTTAAATGAGCCTGGAGTTTGGGAGAGTGATTTGTGGAGAAGGTATAATTTTGAAAGTTGTCAGCATAGACCTAGTATTTACAACCATGAGACTGGATGAGAGCACAAAGGAGTGGACAAAAAGAAATGTCAACAAAGGAGAGGTGGAAGATTTTAGTACCTTTGAGACAGAAACAATGTTTTAGTCACTACTCTACCCTCAGTTTCTAAGAGTGCACGCCACAAAGTAGGTGTTTAACAGATACTTTGAAAATAAATGAAATAGGTCGCCATGGCCTTGAGGTTAGGTAGGAAAGCAAATTAAGTCATGAGAGGTGATGAACTAGAATAGGCAGGGTTCATGGAAGTTGAGTTTGTAGTGAGAGTGATAATTAGGTTCAACAGCAGAAGCAAGAAAGAAAAATAACAGGAAAAGGAAGCCATGGTTGGAGAGAAGCTCTCAGATACCACTTTCTCCTTGAAGATTTTTATAATCAACTTATGAGATCTTCCCCCTTTTCTGGATCTCTCTCAGAGCACATTTCTATCATAAACTAAGTCAAGTTGCATCCATGTGCTCTTCTCTACTTTTCCCAATATTGATCATATTTTCCAGGGGCACAACTGAGTCAAAAATAAAGGCAGCTTCCAAGTCGCAGAGACAAAAAATGGATACTGGAAGTTTGACATTTCTAGTTCATTTTCATGGTTCACAGAGATGCTAGAGAAGACTAGATGAAACTGAGAGACTCAATTTCAAATCTGAAGTATATTCAAAGTGTTTAGTAAAATAATTTGCACGTGGATGAATGGATGATTGAATGAATGAGTGAATGAACAAAGTTAGGTGGGAACAGAGGCCAAGAGAGCAGAACTCAAGGAGAACACAGGGTTTATAACTGTCAGTGGCCCATAGGTCTGATGACGGGGCACAAGAGAATAAGGGAAGTGGGCCTGCAGTCAGAACATACCTAGGAAGTTAGCAAAGTAAGATATAAAGAGATAGGGCCTAACTGAGGGTCATAGTGAGCAGACAGGAAGAATGTGAAGAAATTTTGAAATAAAAAATTAACCGTTTTGATTGGTGATAAAAATAGACTATGAGTAAATAATTCCAAGAATTTGGTATCATGTACAGGGTAAGAAGAAGAGCAAGATGATAAGTTCAATTTTGAAAATGTATTTGACACAAGGGTAAGATATGCCAGTAAAAGCTAGTAATAGGCAACATTTTAATCAACTTATTACATCCTAAACAGTGTTCCAAGAACACATTCCGTCAATGGTCTCATTTAATTATCATGATAACATGATGATGTGGGTGCTATTATCATCTTTATTTTGCAGATAGGAAAACTAAGGGACAAGAATGAACAATTTGCCCAGTGTCACATAGTCAGTAAGTGGCTGAGCCAGGACATGAATACCAAGATGTTAAGGAACCTCGCCCTGGACCAGACATATTATTTATTCAATAAATGTTTAACAAGCACCACTACATTCTAGAAATTGTTGCTGGTGCTAGGAATGGGAAGGGAGGGGAAGAAATGGTGAACAAGACAAACATAATCCCTACCTGTACAGATCTTAAATAAGTATGTATAGTGAGTCAGAAAAGCAAGTGAGAAGTTACAGTTTGGTAGGGGGAGTGGGTAGCAAAAAAGAATTCCAGAGGGGAACAGCATCTGTAAGTACCTTGAGATGAGAGCCTACAGTAGGGGGCCGGGGGGGAGAGAGAAAAGAGCCTAGAAAAAATAAAAAGACTAATATGGCCGGAGTGCTGAGAACTAGGACAGTTGGGGAAGCTGGGGAGAATAAGAAGCCCATAGGGTGGAGGGTCTGGTGTCCATGGTAAGGAGCTTAGACTGTTTTCAGTAAGCAAAGGGAAGCCATTAAGAAGTCAAGCAGAGTAGTGACTTGGTCAGATTTATATTAAAAAAAAATTACTCCATTTGCCAATGCATGGCAAATGGGTTGGAATAAGCCAAAAGCAGTTCCGTTGGACCTAGATGGTAGTCATTACAGGACCTCAAACAATGAAGTTTGATTATACTAGAGTATGAAAAGTAACCATAGGAAAGGAGAGGCCACATATCAAATTTTTATATTTTTTTTAAAGATTTTATTTATTTATTTTAGAGTGAGAGTGTGAGTGGGGCCGGCGGTAGGGGAGGGGAGCAGGAGAGAGAGAGACTCTCAAGTAGACTCAGCACTGAGCACAGAACCCAATGTGAGGCTTGATCCCCACGACTCTGAGATCATGACCAGAGCCAAAATCAAGAGTTGGATGCTTAACTGACCGAGCCACCCAGGCACCCCACAAATCCAATTTTTTAAGGCAGAAAAGTCTAGGTGGATTCGGATGTGTGTCAGAAGTATCTTAAGTTTCTGGCTTGAACTGAGTAGATGTGTAGTATACCCCTTACTGATCCAAGGGTTATGAGAAGAGGATTTTGGATGGAATACGCAATATAGGTTGAGTTTGACATGGCCCAGTCATCCAAATGAAAGTGTCACAAAGCCAGTTAGAAATATGAATTCAGAGTTCAAGAGCAAGATCTAGGCTCGAGGTATGGGTTAGACAGTCTTTGGCAGAGAGTACCTGAAGCTGCTGGAGGAGGACGAGACCACTGAGAGGGCTCGGTTCAGCAGGATTCCAATATTCAGGTAACGGAGAAGCTGTTTGTTAAAGAACAATCAGAGAAACAAGAGGAAAACTTTGAAATAAGAGCAGAGGGAAGAGAATACTTAAATGAGGGTGTAGGCAATAGTTTCAAATGCTAGAATGAGGTTTTGTAAGATGAGGATTTAGGTTGACAATTCAGAGCTGCATCAGGTGAGTAGCAGGAACAGAAGTTAGACTGGAGGGGGCTGAGGAATGGGACACATGAGAATGTCCATTGGGTAAGAGACAACTGCAATCATAGCTGGAGAAAGATTTAAGGAGAAAAATATTTTTAAATAAATGAGAGACCTAAGCATGTTCAAGTAACAGACAGAAAAGCCAGCAGTGAAGGAAGGGTTGAGTATCACAGAAGGAAGGAGGGATCCTCTTCAGCCCAAAGTCCCTGAGGAAGCAGAAGGGGGTTTAGAGTACCAGGAAGAGCAACTCTTTTGGGCGACAGGAAGCCAATAAGGGGTGGGGCTCAGTCAGACTTGAACCCGCTCGTTCACCTGGGCTTCCTAAGATAGGTTTGCTTTAAAGGACAGAATTATAAGACACGAGAGCCCGGGGAGAGAACTGCAGAGCTCAATAAAAAGAAGAGTCAGAAAAACGTGGCCTTGAGCGACCTCTGAGAAAGCAGTTTCAGAGTCGGAGGAACGTTAGTCACACCGTCGGGTTTACGGAGTGGGAGTGGGTGGTGAAGAAAAGGGCGCAGTGGGTGCAAACCACTGCGGTAAGAAACGGCGGTAAAAACACAGCGACCCAGGAGGTTGCCAGGAAAAAAAAAAGGCGGGCAGATGGGGGGGGTCGTATTTCGGATTGTCCCAGAGCAACCTCGGTCGGGACAGGTCACTGCTAGGAGGCCCCAGAGGACCGAACAGGTCATCCACGGCCTGGATGCTGGGCTGCACCCCGCGAGGTGCCGCAGGACCCGGGACCTGCGCCCCCCGAGATCGAACAGCGCGGCGGCCGGCCGCCGGGTATCTCCGCGGCCCCTCGGAGAGGAGAGGCCGCGGGCCAGGCAAACCCTTCCCACCCGGGCGCCACAACCCCGGGGCAGCGCAGGGGCCCCGCGTCCCGGCACCCGACCCAGGCCCCAGGCTTCGGGGCGTTTGCAGAGCCTACGCCGCCCTTCCTCCCGGCTCGCCCGGCTCCGGCTCTCGGCCGCGTCCCAGACCCGGCGGCGCGTCGGCCCGGTCCCCGCAGCCTTTTGAAAGTTCCCGGGCCGGCGGCGCTCAGGGGCCCGGGCNGCGGCCGCCCCCGCCACAGCCGCCCTAGAGCCCGCCGCTTACCGCCGCAGGGGCAGGCAGGCGCGGGGGTTTCCACCGAGCGGTCGACACCCCTAAGGAATTCCCCACATGGCCACACGCACACCCGCCTTCCTCCTGCAAATTGCGGCCGCCGGATTTTACCCGCGGAAACGACCAGGTGGGGCTCAGACCACTCCTCCTTCGCCCCGTCCCTTCCCACCTTAGCCACCACCCAACTCCAGGCGGTACGCCGTCTCCTCCGCCGAAGGAGCCCGAAGGCCTTCGGCAAGTTCCGCCTCCAGCGCGGGGGGGCGGGGCCGCTCGAGCTCCTCCGGGCCGAGCTCGGCTGTTTCCGTGCGCGGCCGCTGCGCACTCGGCACTGGGCGGCGCTGGCTGGCTCCCTGGCTGCGGCTCCTCAGTCGGCGGCGGCTGCTGCTGCCTGTGGCCCGGGCGGCTGGGAGAAGCGGAGTGTTGGTGAGTGACGCGGCGGAGGTGTAGTTTGACGCGGTGTGTTACGTGGGGGAGAGAATAAAACTCCAGCGAGATCCGGGCCGCGAACGAAAGCAGTGACGGAGGAGCTTGTACCACCGGTAAGAGGAGCAGGAGGAGGAGGCAGGAGCCGGAGAGAGCCGGGGGGACGGAGGGGGGACGGGGAGGCGCCGGACACCCGCGCTCGGGGCCTTCCCCTCGCAGGAGGGGCCGCGGTAAAGATGGAGCCTCCGCCCGAGCCCCACAACATCGCCGCCGCTCGCAGCGAACAAAGAATAATGGCGGCGGACTGGAGCCAGCGGCGGCCGGGGCGGCAGCGACTCTGCC